>JAVIWB010002044.1:0-289848 GCA_031893035.1 Dermolepida albohirtum
GGTTTTACTGTAGTACCATTTTTATAAAAATAAATAGACGAACTTAAAAGCGCCATCTGTTATCGAACGACAAAACTTATTGAACAACCTGGTAATTATAACTGGTTGAATATGGATATGCTATTTAGTTGCTGTTCTAAGGGTTCAATAATTTTTTTGTTTTTTGGGAATTCTCCCTTTGAAAATAATTATCATTCTGCTATATGTGCGTGGACTATTCGAGTTACGCAAATATGGAAAAGTAATTACCTTCATTTAGTAAATATCTATATGTACATTATAGATTCACAAGTATAGTAAAGAGAGTGCGCTAATTAGATACATACCACTGTAGGAATTTGATTATGAGTATTTAGTTTAAAATCTCAGTATTTCAAAATATGAATATTTTAAACATTACAGGCATGCAACTTTTAACATCTTTAATATCAATAGTACTTTAAAGTAAATCTGTACTCAACTGAGCAGTAGAAATGTAATCAGTGTAAATACATTTTTGTCGAAATTCCATATAGCGGAAGTGCTTATTTAATGTTTAGAAAGGAGGACTACATCCTAATTTTATTTAACACAAATTGACGTGGCAATCTTCTGGGCAAATATATATATTCGATAGCAGTACATTCAAGTTACGTTGAGTAAATAACGTTTTTATGTACATATCTGTGCTTGTGTACGATAGCAAACGTAAATATACAAATGAAAAGGTTCATTGTTTGTCGCATAAGACCATTTACAAGAAATTCAAATCGCATTAAGTCATTAAGTATACAAATGTTTTTAAACAGTGAAAACTATGGGGCCGTTGGAGTTGACTTATTATGCATAGGCGTTTCTTGCGTCGGTCGACGGTTGTAGATTACATTACGACACAAACCGCCACTGAAAGTTCATAAATGTGTGTCGACGACTGATCACAGCGGATCAACAAACCTACTCATGACAAAATCACTGGAATGTTAATTAATGTTGCCTTAATTGAATGCGACAAGCCACATGCATGTTTACTCCACGAGCGGGACGAGTTTGTGTATACTCGCGTTTTGAACAGCAACGTGTTTTTAATCGCTCGATTAGTGACTGTAAGAACACCGTTAACTTTGATCAGTAGCCTCTTTCTAATTGAGTATAAATATTGAACGGCTTATTGATGAACACCAGATGCAAAACTAAGTTAATTGGTAGAAAAAGTGTTTTTTATATACTTTTTAAATAAGCATATTTTCTAAAATTAAGCAATAAAATCATTTCTTGCTTGTCTTTAAATGGAATTTCTAAATGTTAAGAATAAATTGGAATGTTCTAATTGCTATAAAAGTGAAGAATGGGACCTCAGCTGTATGGTGAATTCGTCTTGATAGTGTTAATTCTAATGAATAGGTTTCATTTATATAATGGGTGGTTCGTTATGATGAACTTTTTCAATAGATAAAGCATGAGTCGTGTCAAACTTTCACGCTATTTTAGTTAAATATTGTATACCATTTTATTATGGAAAGACTCAGCTCGGCACAGCGTCTACAAATTATTCAGCTGTATTACGAAAAACAGCGTTTTAGGAGAAATGTGTTTCGTGTTCTTAGAGAACTTATGGTCTACGTAATCCGCCCACAATCAAGGCGTGTTTTTGTAAGAAGAGCGAGTTGTCAAACAATATTGCGGAATTGTGTAGTGCCAACCGTCAAACAAGGAAGAAATTCCGAGCTTGTTTGGAATTGTTTTTACTACGCCGGTATAGGGGACTTGAAGCAAACCGAGGGTATTTTACGACAGGAAGGTTATTTAGAAATATTGCAAGAAAATGCAATACCATCGGGGCAGTGGCGGCTCGTGAGTATTTGACATGGTGAGGCAGATAGAATAATAAATATTCAAAATTGTTTACAATTGATTAATAAACTCTATATACCTACTACATATAAAAACAGTTTATATATATTATATATATATATATATATATATATATATAGGGCTTCCAGTACAAACAGGGCTGCCAGACGTGAACTGAGCCCTATATCGCGCCCCATTCGATTTTTAAGGGAAAACGAAGTTTCAAAGCAAACCCTTGTGAAACGAAAATAAATATTCTAAAAAATCAAACAAATTCTAAAAACATTAATCGAAAATAAGAACTCAATCTTCTAGGATTTAAAAATGAAAAATAAATACATTCCTATTATAATATAAAATTTAATAATATAACAAATATATACATATATATGTATATATATATAAATCAACAACAATCCAATAACAAAATTTCAAAATTACATGCAAAATGAAAATATTTTAAAATACAGAAAATTTCCTTTATTGGCATTGCACGTAGAACTACATTTAATAGATTTTACTTCTTGTATAGCAAAGGTATCCTCCGGTTTTTTGTGTTAGCAAAATAATCAATTACATCATTATAAAATCGTTCATCCCTCGTCATCGTTTTAACCAATTCCTTTTCGATTGCAATTAGTGCACAGTTACTAAGTCTTTGTTGTCCAATTGTAATTCTAACATACGATTTTATACGTTTCAATGTGGAAAAACTTCGCTCAACGGACGCGGAAGTTACCGATATGGTAACTACTATACAATTTAAAAAGTTCTGGCATACAGATGGCTAACTTTTGTTCGTGCATAAATCTTAACATTTCACATGGTGTTTTAGAATTACCAAGGAGTTGCATGTCACTATAAATAACAGCTAATTCATTTTTTAATTGAATTTGATCAAAAAATTTATATTGTTCAAACAAATTATTTAAGAGCCTCTGAGGAAATGCCTTCGAATATTCTTCAAATTTACTTTCTGTTAATAAATCAAAAAAAGCAAGTTTTTCTAAATCAATAAATCTAATTTCAATTTGACTAATAAACGTATCTAGAATTTCGAAAAATAATTTTCTATAATTTTGTTTAGTATCTGGAACGTCATCAATTCTACGCCTTTTATGTGCAACAGATTCGTCAGACATCGAATTTTCGTATACAGTACTGAAATATGTATCACACTCCCGAAATTCTCTAAACTTATCAAGCAAAAAACGTAATTATTATTATTATTATTGAAATTTCTGTTAGACTTACCGTGTATTGTAAGAGATTTTGATAAACCAGGGTTTGGTCTTGGAAGGTTTTTGACATATAATTGATCTTCTACCGATAGAACAACGAACGTATTTCTTATTAAAAAATCTACAATGTCTTGTGTATTTCTTACATTTTCTAAATCCATATTCACAATTTTTAAATCACTGAAAATATCACTAAACAAATATTAAAATATTTAACCTAACTTTGTTATTCCCCCAAGTTTAACTGCTGTAATTTGCGATTCGGGCCGAGAATGTCAGCCTCGAGTATATTCGGTAGTTCGGCGATTGTGATTCGATGAGAGGCTCAGTTTAAATTGGCTTCAGGCTAAATAATACATACATACATACATTGATATCTAAACAATATCTACTTGAAACAATAAAAATACTCCTGTTAAAACTTAAAACATATTATTTGCGTGGAGGAAATATTGAGAAACTGTACAAGAAGAATGTAAACCTTTAGACATCTTTATATCATTAAATAAATACTTAATTTATCCTATTAATAATGCTTTCTATATTATTAAAAAATTCAAAAATCTCACAATAAAGTTAGAAAAATCTATTAACTTTTTGAATATTTTTTCTTCTTTGTTATCTTAAATATGTAGCTAATACTTTACTGTAATTTCCATAGAAATTGAGAATTTTTTTGACTGCTGTAGTGCGTTATAAATTTTCAATGAGAGGCAATGAGTGGCCGGGCCTCAAATATTCGTGTTTAGTAGGGATATACATAGATCAAGCATGAAGTTGGTCGGGGCAAGTATACGCGCTCGTACATTCGCACGGAATTAAAATGAAATGATAAATTTGTACTTTGCTTGTAATGCCGGTTTATTTAAAACTATTTTCTTATTGTTTATAAGATAAATTCTGAATAAAAGATGATAATTAATTTATAAAGAATTTTAAAAGTATACATATTATTCTTGTTATAATTCCAAGATTAAATGGTGAGGCACTGCCTCACCTGCCTCACCTGACCAGCCGCCACTGCATCGGGGCTAGTTTAATCGGCGAAAATTTTGTGTTTATGTAGGACAACGACCCCAAACACTCAGCAGTAATACGTAGGAATTTCTTAAATAGCAAACAAAAAACAATACCTTACAAATAATGACATGATCACCGCAAAGCCCCGACCTAAACCCATAGAATTGTTATGGGATGAATTGAACAAGAGGGTCCGAAAAGTGTCCTACTTCAACAAATCACTTGTGAAACATATTACAAGAAGAATGGAATAGTATACCGAATAGAATCCTTGAAAAGCTCGCGAAACGGATGTCTCGAATTATACGGGTTGTTCTTCGCGCAAAAAGGGTATCTTCGATGAGAGGAATTATTTAACGTTAGAATTACTTTAATTTTTATCATTATACTTTATAAATATCCATAAACAATAATAAAAATTTTAAGTTTTTACATAAATTAATTTAACAGTTTTCCCTTTTTTTTAAATTTATTTGAGTGTCCGAACTAATATGGACGGTAGTGTACATAGCAACGTGATATAATAGGCCACCACAGCAAAAACTATGAAAGGGTAGAGGTATGAAAACGAACGGAGTTCAGAATTTGCCGCAAACGATCTATGCCCCCGTAAATTGCAAATTTTATTTCATAGGGGCCTGCTAACTTGATATCAACTTGGCAAGTCACTACCAAGGAGTATGGATACAACTACAAAACCGGGTTCAAAATTTACCGTTTTTTACCGTGCGATCTTTCATAATTTTTAGGTTTTTGCTATCATGGCCAACTAACTTGACACAAGTTTCATGATTCAGTTTTAAAAAAAAATTTCACGTTCTTCACCAATAGCTTTCAAGACTTTTGTATTGTGAGGTATATATTTTCTATGTTACTTCTTACTTTTGAACCAAAATTATCATAAATTCTCAAAATGTTTAACATTTAAAACAGATCGTGTGATATATACGACAAATAAAACGCAAACATTATATTGTATTAAGTTTCAGTTTTTTTCCTTTATTGATTTTTATAGAGTTGATAACGAATAATGGTTGTATACATAATTTGTCAACACACAAGCGACCATATTTAACAGCTATTGATTGTCGCCCAATATGCGAGATAGGCTTATCTATAATGCATTCATAAATCATAATTAGTCAAAGTTTGTATAATCAGAACAATGTCCGATAAGTTTTAAATGTCATCCCAAAACTAGATAATCTCTGAAGTTACCATAAGTGTAATAGAACGATTCATTTCGAAAACTGCTTTTTATAAAATTCGTTTATGTATTTATCTACATATATATTAATGTACTTTACATTTTGCATATTTTTAGATAGATGTTACATAATACTTTCATATCTACATTTTAAGTAAGGCAAGGCGTTAAATCAACATTTTTCGGAGTCTATTCGTACAGTAAACATTAAAATTAACATCCAAGAAAGATATTACAGTTTGTATAATAATTAAAAGCAGTTGTTTACATGCCAACAAAAACACGGAAGCAATTACTCCTCAAATGCGTGTCGTAAATGTTATTTGAATATTAGTCCTGTGTGTGTAATAGATTCAGTTTGATATTAAAATGAATTCTGTATACGCGAAATGATATGGGGCAGTTTTTTGTGCGTACATCTAAAATGGCCAAAAGTGGGTGTAAATGCAAAGTATTTTAAAAAGCCTTAAGAGTCCGTGAAATTATGGCGTTATTCATAAGCATATAAAGGCAGCAGATGGCATTCCCAGTCGAGATAGATCACTTACAACTATAACATGACTACTGACTTCGTAAGAAGAATAAAGACGAGTAGAACTGGCAAAAAAGAATATGTGAAATTGGAAAAGATTACGCGGGAATGATGTTATTTATGAGAGCATATTAACAAAGCCGTTATTGTCAGAAAACCATCGCAAAAGGCCTCTTTCTTGGGTGCTCAATAACATGGAACAAAATTAGTTGAAAGGTTTTTCTTCAGACGATGTCAGTTTTAGGACTGCAATACCCAAAAAGTAAGTAAAATCGTCAGATACAAATCATCACAAATATGCAGTCATAATGCATTAACTGGAAGATAGCAAATGCTATTCAAACGTGGCATGCATAATTATTGAATTGAAATCCAATTGATAACGCGTAGACTATTATGAAGCAAAAGTTTCGTGGAAGAATTTGGTAGTCAGCTTAAAGAACCGATGTGACACAATAATTGACATTAATGATGATCGGATATTTTGTTAACTATTCCATAAATTTGTATAATATATACGAGGAATGTTTCCAAAGTTCTAGGTATCTGGGTCTAGTTAAATTGTGTAAATCTTTTAGACCACGTTATGGGTCAGTCTTAACGCGTTTACCCAACTATCTCTTGCAATCTTGTTTAATTTACTTAAGTTACTTGACTGATACAGACGTATTTTTGTACCGCTGATTTTCCAACCATGGAAGACGCGACTAAATCACCATTAGTTATCATTTTCTATATATTTAAAGAGGATGGGAATTCTTTTGAAATCGTTCAACGTCAGCGACGTATATTTGGAGAGTCTGGAGACTGCAGAAGTACTGTCTATTGATGAGTCGATTTTTTTAAAGCTGATAGAGTAAAACTAGAAGACGATCGGCGTAGATAGTAGATACCCGAGCACCTCGGTAAATGGAAGAAACGTTGTTAGCGTGGAGAATCTACTCAAATATGGTAGGCAAATAACTACTCGTACAACTAGTGGTAATGTATGAAAAAGTAGAAGACAGGTTCTTGAGATTTTACATGAATATTTGGGAATGCATAAAGCTTTAGCCTATTGAGTACCAAGATTATTGGAATCGGATCTTCAAGTGCGTTCAGATCGTTACGGCTACTAATTTTGGCAACGGATAAGAACTACTAGTAAACATGGACACTTTACTTAATTCCAACACCAAAGATCAATACATAGAAGACCCTTCGCTTAAGTCATGTGTAGTTTCGTAGTTTGGGATAGTAATGCTTATTGTATTCTGAGATTGCTAGAAAATTATTATTTTGGATTATCTACCGAAAGGTAGATAACTAAGGCAGAATATTTTTCTAACTTTATCTCAGGCCCATTGTAATAGGCATTTTACAGAAATGACCATGGAAATTGTATAAGCGTCAGTTATTTCAACAGGACAATGTAAGACCTTATACAACAAATGATGTTTTAAATGATTTGTACTGGGAATTGCTTCCACGGCATCAGATCTGGCTCCTAGGGATTAAAATTTATACCCAAATTTGAAAAACCACTACGGCGTGTTCGATTTCAGACCAGAAATGAGATGAAACTTGCTACAAATAAGTAAATTGCAGACTCCGAAAGAGTTCTTCGAGGATAGTTTAAAATAATTATTTTCATATTAGGATATAGGTATTTAATTAAAACTGAATTGTAATTTCGATCAAAATTGATGTAATAAACAAATTCTAACCAAATTTCTGGAGCACTGGAAACATCTTTTAGTAAAGTTAATTTTAGAAAATACTACAAATTTTCTCTACAACTATTTAAGCAAAATATATTTTTCCAAATCTACTTTATTATTAACAAAAAAAGTTTATTATATTAATCGAAAAACTAATCTTCTTAAATTATTTTGTTATTGTACCATAAATTTAAATATTAACTGATATATACGTATATTATTATAAAAGCTTAAAAATGAAGTAATTGCAATATAAATAATTTACTCTAATTTATATATGCCATGTTATTCTTAATAGTTTTGTTCGTGTGACCTTGTTTGCTTGAAAATATGCCGTTGTATAGGCTGAACAGGAATTAAATTAAGTACTACACATAAAGTAATAATGACAACAATTATTTATTGTGTATACGCTATGTAGAAATATGGAAATGTCGTAAATTCCATAAGTTTCTTGTGCATGTACCTCATAGAGTATACATTCCTTGCAATTATGGGAAGAGCAATAGTGTACCTAACATTTTTTATCTACATATACACTGCATCTACATTTTTCTTTAGATACATTCTTGGGCCAAGGTTAGAAACAGGAATTAAGCTGAAGTTACATATAATGCTGTAAATAAATTTAATATTTATTTTTAACTATTTGAATTAACTTTCGTAAAAACGTATTTAAATAAATGTACTTATTTTGACCTGAGAAAATATCGAACTTCAAAACCCTGTAAACAAAAATAAAAGTTGATATTACTTACTACTTTTCCTGAATTATTTTATTACATAATAATATATTTCTTATAGACATATTACTAAAAGCAAATGCTATTGCTATTGGCACTTGGCAAAGTTAACCCTTAGCGTATAGGTGGCTATGATGAAAGAAAGGTCAGGTAATTGATCTTTGAATAACGTCATCTGCAGGAGGTCAACGAATTGGCTTTAATGAATCATTCCGAACAATGGAATAGCTGATTGAATAATAATTTAGAAGTTGTTTTCACTGTACGCTTATGAGAAGGTTTTTTTTTCACTTTTATGCGTACTATGCATTGTTTCCAAGTCTTGCAACTTTTCGTAACTATGGTTAAATAATATTTTTATTTGTCTTAATATATGTAAAAAAATTTTCCGATAAATTCTACACTCTCTTTATTTATTACGTCATACTATTTGTTCAAATAAATATCGTATAGAGTAAATAGATCTGAGATAATAAAAAATATTATATTCTTTCCAATACTCTTAGTCTTTTGATATTTGTATCTATTTCAGTACAAAGTATTTTTTATCATTTTAATTGTAGAAGATGGAACGAAGATTTGCTTAATTTATTCGATTTTAATGATTTGAAATGAACTTCACTATTTTTATCCACTATTCTTAAATGTATTACTTGGTTAATCATTGTTAGAACCGCCAAATTATGTCTGCAAACTAGTATATAGTCCAATCATGGGGGGCGATCTTAGTACATCGTTACAGTTGTGAAAGAATTGTTATATATAATTTTGGTTATATTTTGATCGTTCTTCTGTATAGTGTAATTATGACCGAGAAAAAGTTTGAGTTAGTGCTAGAATTATTAGAAAACATCAATTTGCTGACGATATACACAAGTTTATAAAAAAAAAACTAATATGTTCATTGTGTGATAAATATTTGTTTGCCAGAATAAATTTGACTAAAAAAACTAAGTGCACAGCATAAATATAAAAAAAAGTGGCGAAAGTGTTTACAATGAATTTCTTATGATTTAATTTACTTTGCTTTAATTGCTAAAAAAAATTTCGTTAATCTTGAAGTACATACATTGCTTACACACATCAGTAATGGAACATGTAATGTGTAAACTTCATGCTTTCATCTTGCAGCAAAAACTATTAGAAAGTATTATCCAGGGGTAAATGAATTAATAGCGCAAACAGAAACCGTGTTTCTTAAATCTCCTAAGCGAAGTTGAAACTTTCACACAGTGTTCAGGCATCCTTCAACTACTACAGCCAATTCTTACACGTTGGGAACATGGTTAGAGGCTGTGTTTTATCGTTTTGATCATTTTCAATAAATAAAGAGTCTAATTTTACAATTTGACAACAAAGAAGCAGCGGCTATTAAAGACAATTCGTTAAAATTTCAAGATATTGAACTTTTATATAATTGCAAACTATTTCACGACGATTACAATTAAGATAACAGAAAAAGTCACTGCAAATATTGGACGATGTACACTTTAAGATTAAAAGAGGTGTTAAGGAATTATTCTTATTTGGAATACAGTATCAGAGTATTTTCTATTTCCTCTGAATTTTCTCGATGTTATAATAAAAAATGTACTAATCTCATTATCTCAGTCACATGTCAGTATAATATATTCAACTAAAGAGTTTTTTAAACTTTCGATAAATTAAAGAATCATCAAAAAGTAAGTCACAATTTGAATTAGAATTGTATTACGTACCTACACTACCGGTCATATTTATTTGCTCACCCTTAGTTTTAGCCAAAATTATTAAACTATCAAATGTGTACTGAAAATTTATTTATTGTGCCAATACAATAGTGTAAAATAAACATAAAATAGTTACCTTTTTCTTATATAAAAACTTTATCATTAATTATTATTAAATTTTGCTCTCATCAATGTGCCCAGCTTTATATTTGATAATTGCGGCACATAACTGCGGCATCCTTTCAATTAATTTTTGCAGTATATCTTCTGGAATTTGTGCCCAGGCTTCTTGAAGTTGTTCCCACAGTACAGTGGTGGATGATAGAGCACGTTCTTGAAACTTCCGGTCCAATTCTTCCCAAAGAAGTTCTATTGGGTTCAGATCAGGACTTTGAGCTGGCCATACCATTATAGAGATTTGCCCTTGCTCTTCTAGTTGACGCAAGTAATCGCCACACAATCTAGAAGTGTGTTTCGGATCGTTGTCCTGTTGAAATATAAAGTTTTCGCCAAGAATCCTTAGTCCTGAAGGAACAGCGTTTTTTTCTAAAATTTCCTTGTAGCCTTCTTTTCTTAGGATTCCCTCAATTTTGACGAGATCGCCTACAGATCTTCCACCAAAACACCCCCAAATCCTTACTGAACCTTCTCCATGTTTTACGGTAGGTGCAATACATTCTGGCAGTACTCTTTCTCCTGCGGATCTTCTTACGAATATTCGCCTTTTACTACCGAAAAGTTCAAACTTCGATTCGTCTGTCCACAACACATTATTCTACTGATCAATCGTCCAATTCTTATGTTCTTTAGCCCAATTTAGTCGTTTTATCTTGTTTTGCTTTCGTAGTAGTGGTTTTCGCAGAGCAATTCTTCCGTATAAATTCGCTTGTCTTAACCTTCTCTGTACCGTGGACATATTAATTGGTTTAGCACGCGCTCTATTCATTTCAGCAGCAATTTCTGGTGCTGTTTTTCGTCTATCGCGTCTACTTATCCGTATTAGATGACGGTCATCTGCAGATGTCGTCGCTTTGCGTCGTCCAGATCTTCTTTTGTTGGAAAATGTACCACTTTCTTCAAATTTTTTAACGTTATAATCAACGGTTTTGCGATTTAATCGTAATTCTTTTGCAATTTCGCGATTACTTTTACCCGTACGATGATAAGCAATTATCATAGCACGCAATTCAACAGATAATTCCTTCGTCTTCGGCATTGCATTAAAATATTCGCAATAACTCTCTATTTCACTGTTTTCGCAACAAAAGATGAACGATGACTGACATAGAATTTATTTTCCTTTTTGAATAACAAATCCAAAATTATTAATTAGTTAGTACAATAACACAATATTGGTAATACCTTTCGGAAATGCAGATAAAACTGTTAATACTGTAGGGATTAGCCTATATAATATTTATGGTATTTTTCCAATTTATGACACCTTCACGATATATCTTAAACAATTTAAGATTTTCGTAGAAATTCATATGGAATTACTTCCACTAATAATATTGTTGAATAATTATAATACAGATTTTTCGAAAGATAATCCGTATTTCAGGAAGCACATAGAATTGGGGTGGGCAAATAAATATGACCGGTAGTGTATAACTGCAAGAAATTTTTATCATTAATGGTTTGTTACTGCAAAAATTTATATTTATTACAGATTCTTCGGTATGCTAAATTAATTTCTTCTCCTTTAGTGTAACATTTTCTTATTTTCAGCTTCGAAGCTTTGTTGATTCTCAGTACACTTGCTGAATCTAGGGTTTTCCAAGGCTTTCTAAGATAAATTCTATGCACCACCGCATAGTGTTGGTTTATTTAATTTTTAATTAAATCGAATATGTAGTATTTTCCAATTTTTTGGATTTACCTACATGACTATTTTACGTGGTACATGCAACAAACAAGTTTCCCTATTTTTTTTCATTCAACACAATTTATTCCGTTATTGCTATTTACACATTACAACTCTTGTGTCAGCCCTTCACATAGTCATAATTTTTTTCCAAAAATTTTTAGTAGCGTGGTATCAGTTTCTGTAAACCATTGTTGAATGCTCTCATGTTATCCTATCCAACTATTCACAGCAGGTCTCACTTAATCATTATTTTGATACTTCTTGCCTTCAAGGTGTTCTTCAAATTTGGAAAACAGGTGAAAATCATTGGGGGCAACGTCTGGAGAATATAAGGGAGCGTAGATTTTCTTTTTGAATTTTGAGAGCTCGTTTTTGTTTTTTCGAGCGGAGTGAGGGCGCACACTGTCATGCAGCAGCAGAACTTTGCGAGACAAAAGTTCAGGATATTTTCTTTTGATGATAGATGTCAGTGTTCTTCAACACCTGATAGTATCTTTCTGCATATACTGTGATTTTGCGAGGCGGATAGTCCAGAAATAAGCAGAGTGTGTAAACTTTGCCTTTTTTTGAGTACTTTCTCAAAGTACCTCCCATACCATGCTCTGATGTTTTGTCCTGGCAGTCGAATGAACTCAACCTTAATCAACCGTAACAGTTCGTTTGATGAACATTTTGTTTCCACCTTTTGGTTCATTTCCAGAAGTTATTGCTTGTGAACATCACCATACAAGGGTAACACCCACCCTGGTCTTCAATGGATGAGCATCCAATTTTAATCTCAGATGGCAGCTGCTGTAGGATTTCGTTAGTGGCAACGATGTCTGCCTCCACAAGATTGCGATCTGAAACAAGGTTATAATTACGCTGCCTCGTTCTTCATGTACATCACGGCCTTCCCTGAAACATGCACGCTAATGTCGTCATATACTTTTCCCTATACCAAACAATATCCCCCCATCCACAGACTTCAACTGCGCAGTTTCCCTTTCCGCAAAAAAATCTCCTTGCTTTTTTGCGAAAAGACAAACTGCGCTTATTTATTGGATTTCCGTCATATTTCAACTTCTATCACTTCTGTCAAAAAATGGCAATACAACAAAACATTCAAGAAAAAATTTTCTTTCATTGTTATCTTAATATTCTATATAATTTTATAGTTACCATTTACACATCATGATTTCAAAAAAATTATTATATTTATCTGTTTTATATTAAAATGCATGAGAGAGAAATTGAAGGTAAAATGAAAACGTAACCTATGTTCCCATATTCGACGTTGTACATTCACATATATGTACGTATAAAATATCCTGAGAATATGTGTGGCCCTGTCTCTGCGATAATGTATTTCTCACAATTTTTAGTTGTTTTCCTCTTTCGTTGTACAGTTGCGTGGGAAATGCTTACACGGAAAAGTACTTGAACCTCGAAAATGAAAATTAATAAGTCTGTCGTGGAATAAAGTTTCAAGATTTGTAAAAACACTGTCACGCCAAGCGTTAACATACGGCTTTGGTTAGCTTAGAGTACGGCAAGTTTACATTTTTCGCTTGATGGACAACATCTTACATGCGTACGTGCAAACCATCTGTTAGCACTAATGTAAACTAGACACCATTAAGGTGCAATCAATAAATTTGCATTTAATGGAAACTGCATTGAATATGGTTACTGTTACATAGTTATTTTTTATGTTAACGTAACGGTATTTAGAAACAATTTCAAGGAAATAGAGAATATATTAAAAATTACGTAGACAAAATAAATACAGAAGAGATTTTTTTATATTATTATTATTTTCTAAAAAATATCAATATTTCGAAAAGGCAAAAATAAAAATAATTAATAACAGGTGGGCAATAAGTAACACATGGATCAATAAGTCCCGAGACTAACCCATAGATGGCGCTCGTAGTAAACCAGTAACCACGTCTTTCTAGAGTACTAACCTTTGCTTGAAACGTGTCAAAATTTTAAGTCGATCGGACCAGAAACAGCTGAGTTATCGAGGTTGGAGTAAAGTCGTTTTGTAGTTTGTTTAAACAATGGAAAAAACCGAGTTTCGTGTTCTGATAAAACATTGTTTTTTAATAGGTAAAAACACCACGCAAGCAAAACAATGGATTGAAAAATGTTACCCGGACTCTTGTCCATCAAAAGCAACGATTTGTCGGTGGTTTGCCGAGTTTAAACGTGGTCGTACCGACACAAATGACGCGGAACGCTCGGGTAGACCTGTGGAAGCCGTTACACCGGAAAATGTGAGTGAAGTGACAAAAATTATAATGAAAGATCGTAAAGTGAAGCTCCGTGAGATTGCTGAGATGACACAGATATCATATGGAAGTGTATTTACTATCCTTCATTATTACTATCCAAAATTGAGCATGAAAAAGGTTTTTTCCAAGTGGGTGCCGCGATTGCTCTCGATGGAACAAAAACAGCAACGAGTCGATGATTCAGAAAGCTGTTTATCGCTATTTACTCGCAACAAAAAAGATTTCTTGCGTCGTTACGTGACCATGGACGAAACATGGATACATCACTACACTCCAGAGTCGAAGCGGCAGTCATCTGAGTGGCGCACAGCTGGCGAAAGCCGTCCGAAACGTCCGAAAACGCAGCAGTCAGCTGGCAAAGTTCTGGCGTCAGTTTTTTGGGATACACATGGCGTGATTTTCATTGACTACCTCGAAAAAGGTAAATCGATCAACAGTGATTATTATATTGACTTACTGGTGCTTTTGAAGGAGGAAATCGCAAAAAAACGACCGCACATGCAGAGAAAAAAAATCCTTTTTCACCAAGACAATGCACCCTGCCACAAGTCGATGAAAACAATGGCAAAATTGAACGAATTGGGTTTTGATCTGCTTCCCCACCCCCATATTCGCCAGATTTAGCCCCCAGTGACTACTAGCTCTTTGCTGATCTTAAAAAAATGCTCCAGGGAAAAAGATTTGGCTCAAATGAGGAGGTCATCGCTGAAACTGAAGCTTATTTTGAAGCGAAAGATAAATTTTTTTATAAACATGGTATTGAAAAATTGGAAAAGCGTTGGAACCATTGTATCACCCTAAAAGGTGATTATGTTGATGAATAAAAAAAAATTTTGCAAAAAAAATGTTGTTTTCATTGTTAGTCTCGGGACTTATTGATCCATGTGTTATCACCCTATTGGAAAGTGTTGCCATTTTTGCAAATGATATCGTATGTCAGTTTGGTTTTGACATTCGTGAAATAGAAACGTGCGGAATTTATAGTGAATTACAATGAATCCATATACGCCTCAAAACGCGCGATAATTGTAACAATGTTTGCGCGCAATAATTCGTCAGTGGTGTTAACGTAATGTGAACAAGCAAAATTCTCGGTTTTGGGGGACGAAAAATCCATGAAGCACCATTACACCTCTCAAAGTTACCGTGTGGTTGTGCACATACGTCGTTATAGAACCATGCTGACTGAATTTTGCTTACTGGAAGTTGACGATCTGCATTTAGAGGACATGTGGTTCCAACAGGCTGGGGCCACTTGTCATACTGCACGCAATACAATGCATATTTTGGAGGATGCCTTTCCAGCGCCTGTAATCTCGCGTTTCGGTGATTTGGCTTAGGCAGCTAGATCTCCCGGTTTGACTGCCCCGGATTTCTTCCTCTGGGGATATTTGAAATCGTTGGTGAACGCGAACAAGCCTCGCACCTTGGAATAGTTAAAGAACATTCGAGCCGAAATTAACAAGATGACACCACAAATGCTGCGCACAGTTATGCAAAATCAAAAGAGCCCAAACTGGGATGAACCCCGGTGGCACAATTAATTGAAACAGAATTTATAAGTGCGAATAAACATAATCAGTTCGGAGCCAAATGAGTTTTCACTTTAAACAAAAGTTATAGTGATAGAAAATCATATAATGCTTTTTGTAGTAAAAAGAAATCCATTATTTTTCCAATAGATGGCTTTAGTAATATGTATCTCGCGTTGTATAACTGCGATCGCGTTCCTCTAGATGGCGTTCGAAAGATAAGATTTCGTACTAAACGAACTTCTCAGACAGTTTTGTGATTACTTGACTTAATATTGTTTGAGCGCGCGTCAAAAATGGACACCAGCAAAGTTAAAATACGCCATATTTTACAGTTTTTCTTCGATAAAGGCGAAAACGCAAGCCAGGCAGCTAAAAATGTGAATAGTGTTTATGGTCCTGATACTGTAACAGTCAATCATGCGCAATTTTGGTTTCGTCGATTCCGTTCCGGTAATCTTGATGTCAAAGATGCACCACGCTCTGGAAGGCCAATTGTCGAAAATATCGATAAAATAATGGAAATCGTCGAGTCTGACCGTCATGTAAGCACCGTTTCGATTGCTCAGGAGCTAAACTTTGCACAAAAAACCGTTTGGAACCATTTAAATAAGGTTGGATACAAAAAGAAGCTTGATGTATGGGTGCCACACGAGTTAACGCAAAAGAACCTCATGTACCGAATTTACATCTGCGAATCGCTGCTGAATCGCAAAAAAATCGATCCATTTCTGAAGCGGATGGTTACTGGTAATGAAAAGTGGATCACTTACGACAACGTCAAGCGAAAACGGTCGTGGTCGAATCGTAGTAAGCCGGCGCAAACGGCGGCCAAGCCAGGCTTGACGGTCAGGAAGGTTTTGCTGTGTGTTTGGTGGGATTGGCAAGGAATTATCTACTATGAGCTGCTTCCCTACGGCCAAACTCTTAATTCGGACCTGTACTCTCAACAATTGGACCGTCTGAAGGAAGCAATCGCCCAGAAGCGGCCAGCTTTGGCCAATAGGAGAGGAATTGTGTTCCATCAGGACAACACCAGGCCACACACATCGATAGTGACTCGCCAGAAGCTCCGGGAGTTTGGTTGGGAGGTTCTTATGCATCCACCTTATAGTCCGGATCTAGCACCAAGTGATTACTACCTGTTCCTGTCTATGGCGAATGATTTTGCTGGTGAAAAATTCGCCTCAAGACAAGCTTGTGAAAATCGACTGTCCCAGTTTTTGCCAATAGGGACGAGGGTTTCTATGAGAGAGGCATTATGAAATTACCTTCAAAATGGCAACAAGTTATAGAACAAAACGGTGCATATTTGACCTAAGTCGGATCATTCTAACTATGCTAAATAAAACCTTCAATTTAATGCAAAAATAATGGATTTCTTTTTACTAGACCTTATATATTCAAAGTCAGCTGTACATAATATAAAGTAACTAAAGAATAATCAATTAGAACAAGTAAAATTAAAGAAATTAGGTTGCCGATGTTCATTTGAGCCTATCATATAGTTTATTTTTTTTGTGTTAAGATATGTGCTGAAATGTACGTTTAGAACAATAAATAACTTTACTGAAAGAGGATTAAACTTTCATGATTGATGATGAATTCTTCGATAATAAATGTTTTGTCCTGTTTGAAAAGTTGGCGAATAATATATGTACATATATTAGTTAGATTATCAGATTATCATCTGCAACATGACCTTCTCTGAAGTGCTTTTTCAAATTTCTATATTAAAGAAACTCGGAAAAGCCGGAGTATATGGTAATTACACTTGTAGAGGACTTGGACTTTTTGCTGCTTTGTGAAGTCGCGCATTATCGTGAAGAAGGAGGACTTCTTTGTATTGCAAGCCTGAACGTTTTTGGTTGTATGTGATTCTGTTAACCCATTACTTTAGGTAACTGCTATTATTGTGGTCCCCTTTAGCATGTATTCAACAAAAGTAACTTCTGCGTGGCTTTAAAAGACGGGGTGGCAATCGTCAATGAATTCGCGATCCCACAGAATCTGCTTTGACCAATATTTCACTTTTAAGTTTTGATAGAAACTCGTCCTCATATGCTGCAATCATTCGTTCGTGGATAGTTAGAAACATTCTATTTCCCTATAGAAAATTTGTTCTAATTTTAATAGGGCGAGTTTGATTATCTCCGTTTTATGGAATCGCCAGTTTATCAGTTTAGTTAGTTCTCCATAGCCATTAAACAACAATTGAGATCAAGTTTGGAAACAGATATATATTTACCATTAATTATGTGGATCACTTTAAGCGAATATATGTGCAATTATATTTTAATTACATAGTGACTTGAAGCTAACACGATGAGAAGCATTAAAATAACTTCACGCAATAAGTATAAATCACAAGTGTTATCATGACATAGTCAACGATTATCTATTTAATCCTTCTGTTCTGATTTTATTTATTGCCTGATCTCTTTGTTAGGAATTCTCTCGGATTTAGATACTCTATTATTCTGTCTAAGGTAGTCCATCTATTGCTAATAATCTGTAATTAATTTCGATACCGATATCGAAACCGACTCCTATTATTTATTTTTTTTCGTTAACGTCAGTTATCTCCAGTTATGCTTTTTTGTACATAATGAAGAAATGTACTATAATCCAGAAAATGAAAATGCACTCCTCTTGCGTCAACACAAGTCTTCAACCGGTCAGGTCATTTCTCAATCGCATTACGGATGACACCCATTGGTGTTTTTACCGCTGCTTATTATAAGAGGCGCATCAGCACCTGCAAATTGGAATGGTGTTCAGAGCAGGCTTCGAACTTCAGAATGGACAATAACTCATAGTTCAGGGGATTTTAGTCCTGGTCGAACTACTGCTAATCTTCAGCAACTACGAAATCCGGTACATCGCTTTTTAACAAATACTTTATAGTTTTGGCTTTTTGAGTTGGATCTTGATGAAACGTCCATTATCGATGAACAATGTCTCGCTCATGAGCTTCACTATGTGCTTTAGAACTGTCTCATGTGGTAAACTCTAGCCCATATTTTCACTCCTTTTTCGTAAAAATGGAGCTTCACTGTACCATGGAAGAACACTTTACCAAATCATCACCAACGCTGAATGATGACCACGTTTACTGAACTGTGGTAGTAACGGGAGAAACTTCTCATTGTAAAAATTTTCTCGTCCTTAAACAGGATTCATGTGTGCTTGTTTTTGGGGTACCAAACGTTTTGATTTGTTTCGTCTTTTAACCATAAAATCGATGTGTAAGGAAATGTTACATTGAGCGTCTCAAACCCGTCTTAATGATGAGGGTGATACAGTCGTTTTCGTATAGGGTTTCGAATAATTCCGGCGCTCACTGCTTTAACTGGCATTTTTGTACGTACTGTGCGTTTTTATCCAGATCTTTCATGTTTAGTTATTCTAAAGTCTTACTCACATCGATTGATAATTAATAAGCGGCCGGAGAGTTAAAAAATGTCAAATTCTTCATCACATCAATTAATTCTATGCAGTTCTTTTTTACACAACGTTACATTCTTACGCTCTTCCTGATGCAGCTCAACTGAAGACAAAAGAGATACTAGACTTGATCGTATTTTCTGATCACTAGGCTAGATATATTGGGTCTGGGAAAAAGTTCGTAGCGTTTTTTCAGTAAAATTCAACTGGTTCCCGCATGGCGCGTGGACGAATTCATTTAAACCGAATATGCTCCATTATTATCGACAATGTTTCGCCATTTTTTTGGTAGATCCATGATCCCATCGGTGAAAAACTTCTGTGGTTTCTGGTCGAAAAACTGAATCAAGTAGTTTTCACAGGCTTCTTTTGAAACCAACTTAATTCCATTGAGAGAGTTCTGCAGAGATCGAAACAGATGATAGTCAGAGGGTGCTGTATCCGGACTGTAAGGTGGGTGCATCAAAACTTCCCAACCAAACTCTCTCAATTTTTGACGGGTCATCAAAGAAGTGTGTGGTCGGGCGTTGTCATGATGGAAGACAACACCTTTCCTATTAATCAATTCGGGCCGTTTTCTTTCAATCGCCTGGCGTAATCTCTCTAGTTGTGCACAGTAGAGTTGAGAATCAATCGTCTGACCAGTTGGAAGTAGCTCGTAGTGGACGATTCCCCTCCAGTCCCACCATACACACAGCATCACTTTTTTTGGCGTCAATGTTGGCTTAGCGAACGCTTGTGACGGCTCACCATCCTTTATCCACGATCTTTTACGCTTCCGATTATCGTACGTAATCCATTTTTCATCTCCGGTTATTAAACGTTTCAGAAACGGCTCGATTTCATTCCGTTTCAGCAGCGCATCGCAGATGTTAATTCGGTCAATCATGTTTTTCACGCTCAACTCATGAGGAACCCATACGTCAAGCTTTTTTTTGTAACCAGCTTTGTGTAAATGGTTCAAAACAGTTTTGTGGTCAATGCCTAGCTCCATGCCAATATCGACACTGCTGATATGCTTATCTTGTTGGACTTTTTCAAGAATTTCATCAGATTTTTCAGTGATTGGACGACCGGAGCGTGACTCATCTTTCACATTGAAATTTCCAGAACGAAAGCGAGCGAACCATTTCCGCGCAACAGATTTCGATAAAGTACCTTCACCGTACACAGCACAAATTTTATCACAAGCCTGCGCAGCGTTCTTCCCCTTTATCATAATAATATTGCAGAATATAGCGAAATTTCTCATTATTCTTCTCCATTTTCAAGTGCGAATAACTTTCCAACCACTGCACCGATTACAATGTTTCTACGCTCAAACTAACGTTCGGAAGGTCATCTAAAAAACGAGCCGTCGGTGGTGTCGCTGTGACTTGTTGTTCTTTAGTTATCGGCAACCAATGCCATCTATCGGGAAAAACGCCACGAACTTTTTCCCAGACCCAATATTTATGTACATCCCGTCATAGAGAATTAACGCATCGAATAACTTTTTCACTATTTTTAATTCACTATCTTATTCTTTTTTTCTCTTGTATTGAGTTTTAACAATTTTTTACTAGTCGATGCAATGCTTAGAACCTCACACCCCAAGTGATCTCACAATAATCTAATGAGATTACAATTATCTGCGGCGAGCAGTACACCAAAGAAAGAAACCCTCATTAGATCACCCTTAAAAAAGTTTTTAATACTTTTTAAGATTGCCGTCTTCTTTTTGAATAAAGTCTTCACCCACCCATTAAGTGGCATTCAGGTGGCACAGCATAATTTTCAAGAATTTCGAAGGAAACTTTCATTTTTCATTTAGGGTTAATCTTCCAATTTATCACTTCTGAAACAATCTCGAATACTTGACTGCCTTAGTAATACATTCATCTAGTTTTTTTTCTCCTCCTTGTCATTATTAAACACTGTTTTACTATAATAAAGCTGTCTTTAGATCAACTTTGTAAATCGAATTATGCATACAACTTTTTTTTTGCTTTTGCTTCAATGATAAGAAGAAAACAATAATAAGATACCATTAATTATAGAGATCTCTACTTGACAATTTCGACCGAAATATTACTATCTTATCCCCTATTATATGTAGTATAATGTGTCAAAATACTTTAATATGTTTTATCTCAACAATTCTCTTAGTATTCCTAAATTTTTTAACTCATTGCACTATATGATTAAATTGTGGCCGATACTGTATATACATAAGTATCGTCAATATTATATCATTGAACGACAATATCTTATTGCTATGAACGATTTCTTTTCAATCCTGCAACGTTTGTAGCTACTTATTTAAGTAAATAGATATACAATTACATTATCGTTACCTTTTAAAATATGTATATCTAATATGTCTCTCACACGTCAATATATCTAACTAGAACTGTTTGAAAACTGAAGTAAATAGTTCAGTAACATGTTCATAATTAAACGATTTAATTTACCGTGCGAATATGCACTAGTAGGTTTGTCTCTCCATTAAAACTAACCCATTTTCATAATTCACGCTCGCGAGCAATAACGACACAACTAGAAAATGATATCTCTCCGACGGGAGTCGCTTTGCCTGATTTATCTCTTCGATGCGCTTGGCGAGATAATTTAACATCTGTGCTTCAACCAGATCAGTATGGGCTTGTTACGTTCTCGTTTTTAGTTCCCCACCGATAAGAAGATTATGAACATACGGTTCATTCACTGCCAGAACGATTATACTGTTTATCCAAGAGACAAGAATTCACCGGATTTAGGCCGTAGTCTGTAAAGTCTTATTTACGCAAATTTAGCTAACAAAAAAAAGAATATAATACGAGACAAATGGATACGATAATATAGGCTTACATAAGACAATTTGAAATTATTGATAATTGTGTCTATCTGTGTTCTTAAATTTCTCAATGTTACTTTGAATCGTATTAATGGCATAACCATATTTTCTAATTTTCTTTCCCGAATCGCTAAAAATATTGTATGACGTTTGGACTTGATTAATTAATCGGCAGTCTCTGATCATTAAGTTAGAACCGCATAATATATTTATAATTTTAGAATAAAATTAATTAACAAAAATCAACTAATATTTTATTTAATTAATCTTTAAATCACAGTCACTGCATTTTTGCATCTATGAAAACAATCTGGAAATATTTTCTTCAGTCTTTTGCGTTAACTTGTTTAGTTTATTTTGAAATGCATCACCCGTCTTAGGTCGCTGAAAGACAAAACCTCACAACTTATTTTTTATATGTAAAAACAAAAAGAAATCATTAGGTGCCAGATTTGGACTGTATTGCGAATGACCTATTATTTCAGTGTTTCGGACATTCAAATACTTAATCATTCGAACAGCAATGTGAGCCTGAGCCTATCACGATGCAAGGTAATTTTTCTCGTGGAAGATTTTCACGGACACTTTGAAGAGCTTGAGGCAAGCAAACTGCATTAACAGTAAAATATATAATATCTCCAGCCCTACAGCGTAAACATATCCATTAATACCATAGATATAGGCCTTCTTCTCGATCTTTTTCTGAAGCGGATAATTTTCAAAAATTCGAACGCAATTTGTATTGATATTGATAATTAAGTTAAAGTGTTATTGTTATATATTTTAGAATTTTCTAGTAGATGGTTTTCTAGGATATCTTTATACTGATATTGTTTTATAACACCGATAACAAAAAAGTGCTTTCGAACCTTTAGGTAGGTATAACGCTGAAACAGAGCGTTATTGAAAGTAGGTATATTTTACAGTTTCCAAGGTACATTCGTCTTTCTCTTCTATGGTTATTTTCTGTGTTCGAATCGACAATTCCAATTACATTTTGATGAGGAACGCATTTTCTTGAGGCTATTTTATGTTGTGCATATGTTGTACATTTCCATTTATAAGAAATATAATTTCTCATTTTTTTTTTGTTCGCCACGTCGCCTCTCTTATCCTTCATAGATTTAAATTAACTGAGCTTTATTACTTATAAAATACCACAGCTTAATTAGAGTAACATTTCTATAATAAAAGCATCGCAATTAAATAAAACGCATGATAATTAATGTTTTCTAATATTATTCGCAGACGCAATAGAGCAGTTATATTATTACATTACGTAGAACAGATACACTGCATTTTCGGAAGGATTCCTAATTCAGTAGTCAGAGATTGTAGCTTCAAACAAATCATTGAGTACAAATTAACATTTCTTAAAACAACAAATAAAGTTGCATGTATCATGTACATAGTTACTGCATATTAGAAATAACCATTAAGCACCACTAATGTACATTTAATGAACTTCTCTCATGATCAAGCGTCATGTATAAGTTTACATGTATCCAATAAAAAGGAATATGTGTTAATCATGCAATCCCTGTTACAAGCATTATAAAGCATTTGCGTGCAAATAATACATTTATCATAAATAATCTTGGCTTTATTAAATCATCACGCTTTGGTCGTAATAGGCAATTTCATTTTTGCAATAACACAACAGAATTCATGTTTCAGAAATGTAGGATGTCTTCTCCAAATAAATTTTCGGAATTTATGTATTCTCAAAAGAACAAAATTTTTACAAGTTAATTAAAAAGAAAATAATCTGCACACAGATAAATAATTTTATTTTGATATTTTGTTATGAATAACTTATGTATATTCATTACTATTAATAAAATCACGAAAAATATTATTTCTATCCTGCTGTACGATATTAAAAAATTGTCCGGTATTTTTTGGAAACCTCTTCTGTTTAAAAACTCCGTATGGAGGCTTTGAAGTGTCCTATCATTTTCAGGATATCATGATGTTATATTTATTCATGGAAATCTTTTACTATCCGAGCAGAATATTTCGGAGTATTATCATGGTGAATAAATAATATTTTCATCAGTAAGATGATTTTCAACCCGAATGACGCAGTCTCGTAAAATTATTAAATTATGTACGGTCTTTAACTGATTATTTATGTATATTGGATCTACATCTGAAACTACCTGTACAAAGCCACCACTGTGCTGGTGTATACACATTTCGTTATACGTTTGTCTGGCTCTTTGAAGATCTCAACTTTCAATTCATTTGTTTCTAGCACTCGATTGCTATTTTCAGACAATTATAGAGTAGGCAAAAAGGCATGTGTCCTCTTGCATATTTTACTGTTTTTACTCTACAGCACTTGTCGCTTCTTCCAAGTCTATTGCCAATTCTGTCGATGCTCAAGTACGATTTTTTAAATAAATAAGTCTTAAGAAGGTTGTTTCGCTCTGTCAAATTTTCTTAGGTTCTTCTTGTCGCGGTCTATTTTCTACTATACCTATTACTGTTTATTTTCTTATAGTTTTTGAACCAGATTTTTGGAGTTGCCCACTTTTTGCGCGATTTCACTGATTTTTATCGGATCCACTCAAAAAATTTATTCCATACGTACCTTTCATGGGTTGTTTCTTCATTTTTCTAAAATTAGTGAACGTATGTTCATAAATATATGTTACGTTTTAAATTTACACTTGTGTTTAGTAATCTATTACAAATAAATATGGGTAACACTGTTTTTCAAACACTACATTAAACGCGTTTATTCAAGACATTATAATAGACACCGATATGTAAGAATTTATTGTAAACGACGTTAAATATAACACCCTTTCTTGCCTGATAAATCGTATCGAACAAACCTCTGCCTTCGCAGTAGCATACAACTTCACCAGAAAGGCTGGATAGGTACGACTATAAATAAAATAAATAATATAATTCTAACATAGGACAACGATTTAGAAATTTATTTGCACCCATCGCAGTTAACAATCCACATTTGCGAAGCATGTTTGTGTCACTGACTGATACAAGTTATCCACAATGGCAGCACGCGTTCGCCCCCTACCAGTTTCTGTCGCTGGTTGCCCGAAGGATATTCCATTCTTATTGATAATGTTCACACACATCGTAAAATGGAAATTATATCTTGTTATTCTTCTGGTACCTACAAATTCTATTTATAGACATATTAAGAAGTATTAAGAAATATAAAGTTTCTGTCGCTGGTTACACGGAGGATATTCAATTTTACTGATAAAGTCCATACTGTGGTAAAATGGAAATTACGTCTTATTATTCTTCTGGTATCTACAATCCTATTTACAGACTTACTAAGAAATATTAGTGGAGTACTTAATGAAGATTAATATGAATATATAACACCAAAAACAATTTTAATTTCATTCTTTTTATATCATTAGAGTAAAAATCATTAAAACACTGATTAGGTATTTTAAACACCTTTGAAAGTTTGTACAATCACAAAAAATATTGTGTTAAATAAAAGATGACCAAGCATTAGAAACAAAATCATTGGTCTATAATATTAATATTCTGCTTTTCTTTTGTTATTGATTTTAAAAAGAAAATTGAAATTTTCACATCCATAAACTATTTTTTGGCCCCAAAGAAATTTGTCATTCATTTACTTGTGGATAAAATTAATTTTAGCTGCTTTTACTTTAACTTTCTGTAACTATAAAAGGAATGAGTATTACGTGCGAATTCATTTGACTTCAAAAACCTTCAAGCAGGTGTCGTACAAGGAAGGACGTCCTGTTTATATAATATATATTAAATAATTAATTCTTTTATATTCATATTATTTGTTCATTGTTCATTTTTCCGCCTCATACCAACTGTTAGAATCGACAGTTGAGTGCATTTATGTGCAACCATTTACTGTACTAACTAAAGTTAAAAGAACAGACATGTGTATGTATTTGCAGTATAAACAAATTGTTTACACGAATAGTGGATGGACTTTAAATTTCTGGATGTAAACATTTAAAATAACTATTTTGTAAAAATTATAATTATCCATTATAAAAGCTTATTTTTAATTTTAATTTCTCTTCTATTATTTTTTGTATTCTCTTTTTTAAATATTATCGACATCTAATAGTAAGAGGACGGTATAAGGAAATAAATGTACAGCAATTGATTTCAGAAGAGACCATTACATATTGATTTGCTGGACATTTTATGGCTTCGTATTTTTTTGTTATACTCGATTGGTCGTTTGGCAGTTCGATAGTAACCGTAGCTAGAGAACGTCCATTGTTTGATTATCCCTTTGTGGGAGTTAATCTTTTGTATATTGACTTCTCCAGTGTGCACTATACGGAATCTAGACCGAATTCTCACACCATTTACCGCTGTCTTTTTATAACCAATGTTTGATGTCAGTGTACTGCGGCTACGTTAGATAAGCACATTGTTCAATCTAAATATAGACCAATTAAGAGAACTTTGATGCATATAAATATGTCTGACTTAATTGTCGTCTGCACTCCTAAAAGTTCCTGTTAATATGATTAACTAGCAGACGAATTATAAGCGATCGCAGAATAAACGAACTAAGAATGTTATTTTACAGACAGATGCCTGTTACGCAATCCCATATTTCTACAGTTTTATTACATATTGATGTTCATGTTCAAGCATATAAACTTGCTTTCCTCTTCAGAATATTATTACGTACTAATTTAAAACTATTAACACTTGTAATATTAATAAAATTCTAAATATGTATTAAAATATTTAGACGGACTTTAATTGATTTATTATTTTGGCAAATATACATGCTTATTCTAGGCTTGAGGTAGTTTTATTCTAATGCAAATTAAATCAGTTTCATCTTACTTGGGTTTTGTGAATTGCAGTAAAATCTAGGAAAATAGAAAAAATGTTTTAAGGTTTTATAAAAATTGAAATGGTAAATGAAGGTTTTTAAAATCTACGTATTTTTTAGAAATATCATAAAACATAATATTAACTCTCCATTAAGAAGGTACTTCACATGTTACATATGCTACCATATACTGATCTTGCCAGTAAATAAACATACTTGATCGCTGTGATACTACTGAATAAATGGTTAATCTTCCAAGTATCTAAATTATCAAATAGCACTTGCAAGAAAGTGAATGTATAAGTAAATCATCTTCTTTAAAGTGATTTTTTTTATATGAATTAGTATTTATTATTGTTCACTGGCAGTTACACCATCTTTTAATTAACATGCATTGACATTTTGTTCAGTGGAAAAAATAATAAATGTATTGTTTGTATCCATATAAACAAGTTTCTCTAATCAAAGAAATATTATATTAGAGAAGGTTAATGAATTCCATATTGCTAAAATTTATAATTATCAAGTAAATAACATTAACAACGAAAGGATGTAGAAAGCTCAGAAGATTTGATGTTTGATATTCCTCATGAAAATAAAAACCTTTTCAAATTAGAAGGAAGTTAAAAGTAGGTAATAATAGTTGATTGGCCTTAATGACAGCTCGCACTCGTCGAGGCATACTTGCTACTAAATTATAACACTCTGCCGGTGGTATTGCAGCCCATATTTCGCGAATTTTTGTTGACAATTCTGCTTTTGACAGGCATTTATGTTCCGTGATCTTAGTTTTTAAGATACGCCACAAATTTTCAATGGGCGACAAATCGTTTTCCTCGAACCAACGCATTACAGCTCCCGATTTGTGGCAGGGCGCATTATCTTGCTGAAAAATGTATTGTGGAATATCCTGGTCGAATAATTTTAGCACAGACGATTCTAATACTTCCTCCAACATGGCTAAATAGCGTTGGCTATTCATCCGTCCATCGCACAGGCACACTTCTCCAACACCGTATGCAGACATACAACCCCAAACCATGATACTACCACCTCCAAATTTTACTGTGGGAATGATACATTGTGGTTCATAAGCTTTCCCTTGCCTACGCCGAACGTATAGCATCCCAGGTAGTCCCCAAAGCTGCCAGGCAAAAGAAGAAAGTTAGCACTTAGACGGGATTAATTTTGTTTAATGTTATATGTAGACTGAATTGCATACAACGATAAGAATATTAGTCATGAAAATGTACTTACATACCTCGATATTCGATTCATCAGAACAAAGAATCTTCGACCACTTCTCGATTGTCCAATTTTCATGTTGTTTGGCCCATAAATACCGCTTCTTTTTATGAGCGTCAGTTAAAAGCGGTTTACACTCTCGTAAACCACCCCGCTGGAGACGCCTTCTTACTGTTTACGCAGAAACTGTTACGCGATAACGCTGTTTCAGCTCACTGGCGAGCTGTTTCGACGATTTTTTCCTATCACTGAGAGGCAGTCTTTGTAAAATTCTGTCTTCTCTAATCGAGGTCCAGGGTTTGCTGCCACTTTTTGGTCTGTTAACAAACGACCCACTCTCCTGATAACGACTAATGGTTGTACGGACTGCACATCGCGAACATTTTTTTTTTGCAATTGCAGCTATTGATAACTTCTGGGAATGCAGTAGCACTATTTGGGCGCGTTCCCCTACCAACAACTCGCGTGTTTTAGGCATTTTTCTTCAACAAATAACTGACACAACGTGAAAAAATAGGATAATCTAATTGATCTCTACCACAAACTCACAAACGCACGTTGCTCACACACTGCTAGAATGACACTAAATTTCTAAAATCCACAATTTCCCCTTTCCACCTATTCTTTTCAATAGGGGATTAACTAGGGTATTCAAAAACGCATTTCTGTAAATACCATTAACTATTTTTACGGTTAATTTCCGTCAGACTTGGATAATACCGAGAATAAGGGTTTTTACCTGGGGTGTCTAATACATCTGAGCATGTTTGTATATATAGCCGCGAGCATGCGCAGGTACTCTTTTAGTGTTATGATAAAACGAGGCTCTCAAAACAAATATAAACGTACATAATAGGATTTATAACCTTTTTTATTAAGTAAATTTAAATTTAATGACACCTCCTCCAGTATCTACTACAGCATTAATTCTTTCAGTCATAATAGTCACGAGTTTATAACAAGATTCTGACGATTTAGACGCCCGTTCCTGAAACACAATTGTTTGAGCGCTTTTTGGAATATGGTTGCGTTTCCATTTCCCAAATTCTCTATTGGCTTCACTCGATTCTCATCAAACCATCTAATTACAGGTCGTGCTTTGTGACAGGAAGCGTTGTGCTGTTGATAATAATAATCGCCTCAATCGATATCGTACAATTGCACAATAGATGCTTCAAGACCTTTTTCTAACATGTCGATATAGCGCTCCCCATTCATGCGCTCCTTACACAAACGCACTTCTCCGATACCCTGTACAATCATACATCCCCAAATCATGATGCTCCCACTACCGTGTCTAACAGTGTGTGAAATACATTCAGGTACAAATGCCTCCGCCGACCCTCGGCGAACGTAACTGGTTCCAGGAAGGCTGTACATCTGCAATAAATACGAAGTACTTTAGATTTTTGAATATTTTTATTTCAGTGAAAAAACAACGATTATTTTTAAGTATTTACGTCAATATTAGATTCATCGGACCAAATTACTTTGGCCCAGTTATCCATACATATTCCAGTGTCGACATTTTTTGCTTACATATGACGCTACTTGCGGTGCAACTTGGTGAGAAAAGTCTTATGTCGCGGATTCTGGGAACATAAATTCTCTGCAGTCAACTGTCTTCTAACTGTATGCACAGTAATTGCATTGTTTAGCAGAAATTGCTGTAGTTATCCTGGAGCGCGATTCGCTGTATTAGTATATCTTTCCGAATAGATGTTTTCTGCCACCTTTAGGCAAATTATGATACCCGGTAATAGTTAATTGTGTTTTGCTCTGCAGAACGTGGACACTTTATTGTCTTAGCAATTTTTACTTGGGATAACTTCTGTTTATGTAATAAAATTATCTGGCCTCGTAAAGCCGTAGATAATTGTGGCTTTTTTGTTTATGTACATGTATACACACAAATGTATGTATATATACAGCCTTGGCCATATGTCTGAAGCACCCCCATAAACGTGCAATATTACCTGAACCTTAAGAACGTAATGAAAGGGGCCATTACTAATGTGTATATAATGACTGTTTACCAGGAAAATCTCAAGAAGTATACAAATATTCTGTAGTTTTAAGGTTTATTGCTGTTAGTTGATCTTTACTGTTCAATAAGTGAGGTGTATTAGAAACGATATTGTGTTATAAAATTGATTTAACCAGTTGTATTGAATATTGTGTTTTTGTATAGTGTTGTACATTGTGACAACATGCCTAGAAAACGGGAGTTAGATGTAATAGAGCGAAGTAAAGCAGTGTTATTACATACTCAAGGACTATCGCAATCAAAAATCGCGAAAATAATGAAGCGGTCGCGCTATGCCATCCAAGCGGCAATAAAACGTTTTAAAGAGACAGGTTCTTACGAAAATCGACCGAAAAGTGGACGAAAACGTATTACAACGGAGAGAGATGATCGATTTTTAACGCGACTTTCTCTGAAAAATCGTATGAAATCATCAAAAGATTTATCTGCAGAAATAAATGAGCGCCAAGGAACTTCTGTATCAGCGAGAACAGTGAGAAGACGACTGGTAGAAGTAAATATACATGGTCGTAAAGCTCGCCGCAAACCCTTATTGAGCGAGGAGCAGAAGAAAAAACGGTTGTTGTGGGCAAAAAAACACAAAAATTGGACAGTTGAGGATTGGTCCAAAATCATATGGTCCGACGAATCCAATGTAGAGGTATGATAAATTAATGCAGTTTTACTTTTGTGTTACATAAATATGATATTTTGAATGTGCTGAATAGTGAATTGGAATTTTTTGAACAGCTATTAATTTTTCTATATCTTACGTAGATTTTGCCAACACCTGGGGCTCAGTTTGTTCGTAGAAGACCGGGGGAAGCGTTTGAGCCACATTGTATTGTGCCTACAGTAAAGTATGGGGGTGGTAGCGTGATGATATGGGGATGCATGACCACTAAGGGTGTCGGCGAAGTGTACGTCTGTGAAGGCAGAATGAACAGCAGTAGGTACATCGATATGTTAGGAGAAGTACTAGAACCGTCTATTGTAAAGCTGTTCGATTCCGATGAAGAGGCCTACATTTTCCAGCAGGACAATGCACCCTGCCATAAATCCAAACGTACAATCGAGTGGTTTAGCGCAAATAACGTGCCCATATTCGAATGGCCGGCACAATCGCCGGATTTGTCGCCCATAGAAAATTTGTGGCGTATTTTAAAGAGAAATGTCGCAAAATATAGACATAAAAACAAAAACGAATTAAAAGCGAGGATATTTGAAGAATGGGAAAAGATTTCACCCGAGATATGTAGCAAATTAGTGGCTACAATGCCTAAACGGATACAAGCCGTTATCAAATGTCGCGGTGGTGCTACAAAATATTAATGTATATTATTAAATTTGCATTCAAAATGTATATACACTTGTAGTTTAATTTTTATACCTCCTAATTTCATTTTACATCCAAAACTTGAGGGTGCTTCAGACATATGGCCAAGGCTGTATATATTGGGTCTGGGAAAAAGTTCGTGGCGTTTTTCCCGATAGATGGCATTGGTTGCCGATAACTAAAGAACAACAAGTCACAGCGACACCACCGACGGCTCGTTTTTTAGATGACCTTCCGAACGTTAGTTTGAGCGTAGAAACATTGTAATCGGTGCAGTGGTTGGAAAGTTATTCGCACTTGAAAATGGAGAAGAATAATGAGAAATTTCGCTATATTCTGCAATATTATTATGATAAGGGGAAGAACGCTGCGCAGGCTTGTGATAAAATTTGTGCTGTGTACGGTGAAGGTACTTTATCGAAATCTGTTGCGCGGAAATGGTTCGCTCGCTTTCGTTCTGGAAATTTCAATGTGAAAGATGAGTCACGCTCTGGTCGTCCAATCACTGAAAAATCTGATGAAATTTTTGAAAAAGTCCAACAAGATAAGCATATCAGCAGTGTCGATATTGGCATGGAGCTAGGCATTGACCACAAAACTGTTTTGAACCATTTACACAAAGCTGGTTACAAAAAAAAAGCTTGACGTATGGGTTCCTCATGAGTTGAGCGTGAAAAACATGATGGACCGAATTAACATCTTCGATGCGCTGCTGAAACGGAATGAAATCGAGCCGTTTCTGAAACGTTTAATAACCGGAGATGAAAAATGGATTACGTACGATAATCGGAAGCGTAAAAGATCGTGGATAAAGGATGGTGAGCCGTCACAAGCGTTCGCTAAGCCAACATTGACGCCAAAAAAAGTGATGCTGTGTGTATGGTGGGACTGGAGGGGAATCGTCCACTACGAGCTACTTCCAACTGGTCAGACGATTGATTCTCAACTCTACTGTGCACAACTAGAGAGATTACGCCAGGCGATTGAAAGAAAACGGCCCGAATTGATTAATAGGAAAAGTGTTGTCTTCCATCATGACAACGCCCGACCACACACTTCTTTGATGACCCGTCAAAAATTGAGAGAGTTTGGTTGGGAAGTTTTGATGCACCCACCTTACAGTCCGGATATAGCACCCTCTGACTATCATCTGTTTCGATCTCTGCAGAACTCTCTCAATGGAATTAAGTTGGTTTCAAAAGAAGCCTGTGAAAACTACTTGATTCAGTTTTTCGATCAGAAACCACAGAAGTTTTTCACCGATGGGATCATGGATCTACCAAAAAAATGGCGAAACGTTGTCGATAATAATGGAGCATATTCGGTTTAAGTGAATTCGTCCACGCGCCATGCGGGGACCAGTTGAATTTTACTGAAAAAACGCCACGAACTTTTTCCCAGAGCCAATATATAATTTACTAGTATACACCAGACTATTCTCGACTTGATTCTTTGTTTATGTTCTTGTTGTTTTTAGCAATCTAGTTCTATTATTTTTTTAGGAATGTCAAAAGGTTGTTTAACGTTCATTCAAATCACATATAAGTATACACTACCGCTCATGTAAGTTTGGACACTCACAAACAAAATAGTAATAGATATATGTATGTATGTATACCAAATATCATATATGTTAATCATAGCTGATACTGAATCTTTGATTAACCGTGTTATCGAAAGACTCAGGTTTTACCAGATTAAAAACAATTTTTGATGATGATGCGTTTATAGATTCGTTAAATATTAACAACGATTATTTTAATTTTGCAAGTACTACATCAATAGATGTCAAACGGCCGTTTTCTGCATGTAAGAACATTTATTTTTCACAGCGACCACAGCTATATGAAGAAGCTGTTGAAACATATCTGTTGCTGCAAATATTTAACCGATTTTATTCACTTTGTGCATATTGAAAACACTGCTTAAAAGGTTGTTTATTCACATTTATTACCGCTAATAGAACGCTCACAGTGCTAACTCTAATTATAACTGACCGAGTATATATTTATATCTAAACTTTTATTAAGTTTATACGAATTTTACGCCAAATACATGCATAAATCAAAATGGGAAAGTACGTACCCTTACTCATGTCTGTTTCAGTTCATAGAAAAGTAATATATGACCGACGAAAAGGTTCGCATGTACAAGCAGGTACCTTAAGATAAGTGTTTATTTTAAAATTAGAATACAATTTAAAGTATATGAAATGAATTTACAGTGTGTGTTTGGCTTTCAACGGTGTAAATCTTTTATATATATTTGTTTTCGTTATTGCAATAGTAATAATATAGTAAATATCTGTGGTAGTAACATATAATATAATCTCTTGTGTTACTGTATAAAAATGCATACATTAGTACATCTAAGGAAGTTTGTGAGGATTTGGTTCGGAAACCAGATGTTTCGTTCTAATTTTGGATGATGAACAAATCTTTTTATATACTAGATAATGTTAACATTGAAGTACTTATTACTGACTCAAAACACCAAATGCGTAGTTTTGATGTAACAGTAGCTTAATTTAATGATTACATTCATATTAAAAGCGTTTACAGTATGATCACAACAAAGAAGTTACAATTCAAATTTATGGTCTCTTAAAGTATTATTTTTTTTCAAATTAAATTTCGTGCGTGTAAGTATAATATTTATTTAAGTAAAGTTTGTCAGTGAAGATTCAATAGTTTCAATTATAATTATCAAGATCATTATATGACTGTTTTTGATAAAATGCGGGATGAATTAAACATCTAAATGTAAATACTATTGGAAACGCATTCGTTAATGTGTTAATAAAATTATATTCTTAAAAGCCTGCGAAATAATTTGACAATGTTAATTGCTATATTAATAAAGGGTTTTCCAATAAGGACTTAACAATTTTTTTTTTAAATAAAATGCAGACCATTTGAGATATTTCAAAAACTTTATTATCGGGTCGAAGTACAATCAAAATATTTATGAATGGAACTCGACTTCGTTCGTATGGCCACCGCGGGCACGTTTGCAGCGGTCGATTCGTTGGACCCAATTTTCGATGACAATTCGGCCAAAACGGCTGCTATTTCGCATTCAACGTTGGCTCTGAGCTCTTCCAACGTTGTCGGCTTGTTGGCATAGACCAATGACTTGACGTAGCCCCAAAGAAAAAAGTCTAGAGGCGTTAAATCGCACGAACGAGGCGGCCAATCGACTGGTCCATTTCTTGAGATAACACGCTCATCAAACTTACTCTTCAATAAAACGATTGTAACGTGTGCTGTGTGGCTTGTGGCACCGTCCTGCTGAAACCACATGTTGTCCAAGGCCATATCTTCCAATTCGGGCCAAAAAAAATTGGTGATCATGGCGCGATAACGATTACCATTCACAGTAACGTGACGATCATTATCGTCGACGAAAAAATATGGCCCTATGACACCGCCGGCATGCAAACCGCACCAGACAGTTATTTATTGTGGATGAAGTGGTGTTTCATGAAGCACATGTGGATTTTCACCCGACCAATAACGCATATTTTGCTTATTGACGAACCCATTGAGCCAAAAATGAGCTTCGTCATTGAAAATGATTTTGCGATGAAATTAATATCTTGGCGCATCTTTTCCAGAGCTCAATCGGAGAACGTACGTCACTTTAAATGGTCCATCGGGTTCAATTCTTGAGTCAGCTTGATCTTGTGTGGGTGTAAACCAAGGTCCTTACGCAAAATTCGCCATAAAGTGGTCTGGGCGATGCCCAAGTCTTGAGAACGCCGTGGAATTGACTGATTTGGATCATTTGCTACGGACGTTTCAACGGCAGCGATATTTTCGACACTTCGACCAACCCGTTGTCTCACTGGCCCGGCAACATCACACAACGAATATGTAGATTCAAATTTTTGCACTAAACTTGTTACTGCCTGTCTACTAGGGCGAGAATTACGACCGAAAGTCGGAGTTAACGCTCTTAAAGTAGCGGTCACCGACTCCGAATTTCTGTAGTAAAGTTTTATAATTTGCAGACGTTGTTCGTTCGTGTACTTTACCATGATGAAAATGTTAAGTTTACTGAATAAATTGACAGTGACAGTTCGATGATTAGTGAAAGGGTGCGTTCACAAATTGAATTAAAAGTTGTCAAGTCCCTATTGGAAAACCCTTTATTAGTCGGAAATAATATTTTCCGAAAAGTGGTGTTTAAGAGGTGTAATAAAAAAGTAATATTTCTCTGTTTAAAAATTGCAGTTAATCTATTTAGTTTTAATTTAACTGAACATTTAGTAATTCTTAAGAAGTATTTTGCCACACTTCCAATTATTTAGTTTTGAAATCTTTTTTGATGTTTACGAATTCGAGTTTTGATTTCTGAGCAAGGATTCTCAATTGTATTAATTCCTGGCGATTATAATTTCATTCATACAATGTAGATTGTCTATCCCTGCAGCAGAGAAACACCCCCGCTTCATTACCGGTTCACTTCCATATTTCATCGTTACTTATATTTCCTTTTCTGAGGTTTATATTAGCCAGATTGTTCGTTCATCAGATTTAATTGGATTTATACCTATTAATGAAAATAACATGACCTAAGGATTCTCGGGATTTTGTTTTCGTCGATTTATTTCGCTAATGAAGAGCTTTTGTCGAGCCACGCCTCTATTGTAATCTCCTTTTCGTATTACTTGTCGAATTGTTTATGAATTGACTTTTTTCCTGTTTCAATTTCCGCTTTTAAAACAGTTTAAGTGCAATAATTTTAGGATTTGAACTTTATGATTCTGAGAAATGTTTTGTTTATTCTCCAAACGATTTCGGTTATGTATTTTTTAAAAAATTATGTATTGAATTGTATAGCGACTTTCGTTTATTATATTACTTATTTCTTCTAAGCTTAGATGTTTTTCATGGTGCCAAATAATTAACTTATTCATTTGGACTGAGATTTTCTTGTCTTTTCATTCCATTTTACTACATTTAAACGATATCAATACTATATATAAATGCGTCTGCATACACATTCAAGTCTGTAAGTTTTTCTACTTCATTCATTTGGCGAACGTAAATTTGAAAATTAAATTATACCACTGCCCATATGTATAAGTGCGAATGCGAGAACGAATTTGGCGCGCATTCTATTCTTTTTATAATTAAATTAAACAATTTGTTATTAAATGTTGCTATGTTATGAAATTCATATAATATACACACTTAATTATCTTGAACTCGTAATAGTACTAAATTAATATTTATTCAATATGTGCAATTGTTTAAGTGGTTTTCTTAAATTATAAGTTGGTGTATAAATGCGATTGTTTATAACTGTACGTATTTCTATCCGAATAAAGTGTCTTCTGTTCACATGTTAGAATTCTTTTTTCAACCTACGGTTTTATCCAAACTTTCGCCTGCTTTCTTTGTATGAGGTTTAGAAAGCGATTTTTTGTCAAGATTTATATATGTAGGTGTTCCATTGAAGTTATTGATTAGATATTTATGAGCTTGTAATATCTCAAAGTTATTGTACTTATAGTACCGATGTAGTTTTCTATTGTATACTTAAGCAAAGTACGGCTTTTAATGTCGAATTCCAATGTTTTCAACCATAATTATTCTTAAGTGGCATGGTGTTTTGAAATATTTTTAATTTTTTAAATCCCCTTTTAATAATAAAAATCTTCGTAAATAACTGAGTTTTTATTACACCAAAATGTAGAAAACTCATTTATTTACGCAGATATTTAACCGTATAGATTTCAAAGAAGTCAGTATGCAAAAGTAAGGTTAACGTAATACGAGGGAGCGTTTTTATATTCGCGGAATGGGGGGCAAGGGGTGAAAGGGTGAAGTACACAGACGAAAGAAAATTTTCCTTTGACCACAGAAATCGATAATCAATGTGTTTTTGAGCTAGGAGCCACTTAGACTGTATTTAACGTCTGGAGTTTGTAAGCGTCGAATTGTTTTTGTCGATTACAATTTTTGTATCTTAATTTTTTGTTGTTGCGATGAAAATTCTATGTTTTGCTGCATTCATCATTTAACAAACGATTGCGATTTTTTTAAGTCAACTAATAGCGGCGCCAGCAGGGAGCGTTTTTATATTCGCGGAATGGGGGACAAGGGGTGGAAATAAAAAAACCAAATTATTTTTCTTTTTCAATATATTCACCTGCAAGACGGATACATTTTTCACATCTTTCAATTAATTTATTTATACCCTCATAAAAAAATGATTTCTCTTTATCTGCAAAGTACGCCGAAACTGCCTCCTTGACTTCATCATCGGCAGTAAATTTTTTACCCCGCAGCTCTTTTTTCATTTTCGGAAACAGGTAATAATCACTCGGGGCCAGGTCTGGGCTGTAGGGTGGGTGATTCACAATTTCGAAGCCCACCTTATGCAGGGCAGCTAACGCAACGCGGCTCTTGTGGACGGGCGCGTTGTCGTGCAAAAGCAGAACACCTTTTGTCAATTTTCCCCGTCTTTTCTCTTTAATGGCTTCTTTTAGTCGCTCTAATATTGAAGCGTAATATTCTCCGGTTATAGAAACACCTTTATCTTTATAATCAATCAACAATATTCCTTCCGAGTCCCAAAATACCGTTGCCATGAGTTTCCCAGCTGATTGTGACACTTTAAATTTCTTGGGAGGTGCTGTGCCCTTTTTATGCCACTGCATGGAGTCTTGTTTGGACTCAGGTTCATAATGATGAACCCAAGTTTCATCTCCAGTAACAATTCCACTTAATACACCATCCTTGTCTTCATTACAGAGGTCCAAAAATGCACGCGAACACTCTACGCGCTGTTATTTTTGCGGCGGCGTGAGCATTCTCGGCACCCATCTTGCGCTGACCTTAGACATGCCGAGATGATCGTGTAGGATTTTAAAAATTGTTGTATCGGATACTCCAACCATTTCTGCGAGTTGTTTCTTCTTTAGTCGAGCATCTTCGAGTACAATTTGTTCAACTTTTTGGATAAGTGCTGGCGTGGTCACCTCAATGCTCCTGCCCGGCCTCGGGTCGTCTTCAAGGGATTCCCTTCCTTGTTTAAATAAACTATGCCACTTGTACACCATGGTTTTACCTGGGCAAGAGTCCCCGTAAACCAATGACATCTCATTCATTATGGTCGCGACTGATTTTCCTTGCCTGGTAAGGAACTTTATAACGGCACGATATTCGATTTTTTCCATATTTCACTTTTCACTCCTGATTATGTTACTTGGTTGACGATAGCTCAAAAACTAACTGTCTAATAACAATGAAACTTCGTATTTATACTAATCATGAGTCGCTGCACAGGCCACGCCCCCAATGCGCCCACTCACCCCTCTACAACCCGCTCATTCCGCGAATATAAAAACGCTCCCTCGTATTACGAACTGTTGAAACCTGGTGAAACAGTTAATACTGATCGCAACTGGCAGCAAATTATTAATTTGAACCATGCGTTGATAGAAAAAAACATCCAGAATGAGTCCGAAGACTCTGTAAACTGATTTTACAGCACGATAACTTACCGTCTCATTCAGCAAAGTCGGTCAAGGAAGTACTGAAAGCATAATATCGCACCCGCCGTAGTCTCCAGCCCTTGCCCCGTCCGACTATCACCTTTTCGCATCAATGGGGAAATTGGACACGCGCTCGGAGAGCAGCATTTGGAAAATGGCTCGATGAATGGTTTTGCTCAAAGGACAAACAGTTTTTTTGGGACGGCATCCATAAATTGTATAAATTGTCTGAAGGATGGGCAAGATGTGTAGAATCAAATGGCCAATACTTTGAATAAATAATATTTTCCATTTTTTAAAAATCGTATTGTTTTTTACGAAAAATCCAGTAATGACTTTCCGGTACACTTGGTAAAAGCGACTTTAATTTTGACAGTTAAAGAAAACAAATATGAGGAGTCCGATCCCGTTATTTTATTTATGTTTTTCAAAAATAATTTGCGTTGAGATTAATATAATATATCTATGTACATCAAGTAATGTTACAAAAGAATGTAATACTTGTTATCTTTTCCGAATATCTACTAATATTTAAATGTTGCTCAAGTTTTTGAGGGTGGCGCTACACCGAAATCGAGCAATTTAGTCGCTATAAGATATGTATTGTTATTATACGAAGATAGTCACTCTTGCAATCTTTAAAGTTTCATCGAAATCTGAATTTTCGGTTTGCCAGAAATCCCTTATCAGTTTTATATAATAAATTACCTTTCTTTATGGATCCGATTTTCGGATTATGATAACCTTGCCATGAATAGTAGATGACTCCGATTAGTTAACCCCCTTCCATATTCGCAAATTGCGTTTCATGGTCTTGTGATAGCAAAATATTATTAGTCGTTAGAAATGATCGACAGCCAATTTCTTACACATGACAGTTGATGCTGTAAATCTTAACATCTGTTAGTAACATCAACGTTATCCTCTTCAATTATTAATAAAGTCACCGTTATAACTAGATTTTTGTTCGTACTTTGTCATGCTCTAACATACACAAGACGAATAGATTAATGAACTTATCTAAAAGTATACGTATGTACAAGGATGCCGTTTTGCAGTTAACTTATTGAGTTAATTTTTAGATAACTGCATTTTCCGTACAGCGATTAAGCTTTTTAATACGTACTTTATTTTTACATTACTTTTGTTGTAATATGGGTCGTCGAATTAATGCAACTGCGATAGAGTTATTTACTCTGCTAATAAATATTGACTATTTAATCGATGAATGATATGTCCTTCAGTAGAGCTACAGACCTAGTGGCGGATAAGTACCTTGTAAAAATATTTTAAATTATCTTGATAGACTATACCTATACGCATACTGCGAACTCAAAGTTGGCTTTAGTTTTAATATGTCGTTGGCAACCGAATACATTGTTATCTATAGCGCTTACATTACCTTACAACACATCGAATATGACAAACAGTTTACTACAAAGTAGGGAATGTACGCATAAATTTATTAATATCCGTCATTCATTACGTGTAAACAAAGACACTGCTACAAAATTGTCAATCCCACTCGCGTTTGATAAATTAATAGCAGACATGGTACCTATTTAGCACGAAGCCTTCTGATGCTCAAATGTTGTAATATGCAGTATACACGGTCGTATGAAATGCCTATTTTCTCTGATATGTTTACTTGGCAGTCATTCATTGCGATTTCATGGACTTTCATCAGTTGCTGTTCTCGGTGTACCAAAACGTGATGCGCAACTCAGTTAGCAACTGTTGCATACATAGGAGAAAATTCACCATGAACTTCGTCTAACTCCGCTTTTATTTGTTTAGTATTAGCCTTTTAAAAAAATGTTTTTTCATAAATAGATTGGATCGATAGTAGCAATCTGTATTTGTGCAGAATTTTTTGAAAATTTGATAGAAATTCTACGAACAATAGCGCTATCTTCTGGATCGTTCTAGAAACATTCGGATTTATCCTCATAATATTGGAAATGTAAATCATTAATACGAATTAAAGTACTATTTTATGTGTTTGTGTTTATACCGGTAATTAACAGTGTTCATCTGCCTACACTTAAAATAGACTAACCTTAATTCATACAAGACTGTAATTAAATGACAATATTTGCTTGATTAAAACAAAGTAATAATGTTGTTGAGCTGCATGAAATATGATTTAAATTTATTAGAAACTTTCAATACATAAACCTTATTACATGTATTGTATATAAAAAGAAAACTTGCAGTCAATGTTATAGCATTAATTCTAAATGAAATTCTATAAATCTTTGGGTGAATTTTGTTGCCAGTAAAATTTAAATTATACGCAAGATGAGTTTTAGCGTGATTTTAAATGAAAATATATATGCGAGTTGTAACAATTTATTTCTCGAAAAGTATCTACATTTATGTCTGACTTAAGAGGCCATTTTTCCTTCTTTGGAAGCAGATAAAAAGATTTAATTACGTTAGTTTTCACTTTCGCAAATTAAAGGGACTAAGTTGAACGGTTGGTTGTAAATCAACATGAAACACATGTTGTAAATCAACGAGGACTAATTAGAAATTGGAAATCAATGATATCTACATAGTTGAAGCGCAAGTTGTAAATCTACAGGAACTAAGTTGGGAAACGGGTTGTAGTTCATAGGAATTATATTGAACTGTAAGTACAATTCTGCGAAAACTAAGACCACGGATTGTATGTACATGGAAACTATGTCGTACCACAGATTGAAACCTAGAGTGATTTAAATTAAATTGTTGCTTATTACATTTTTCTTTAATATAATGGCACTTCATGGTTAAAGGGCTGTGCTTGGATGAAATTAGTACTTCTCATACAAAGTATTAAATCAGAACTCAATATAATAACTATCTACTATTATAATAAAAAAAGAGGTTGCAAGTTACGATATAATGATTAAACACGCTCTTCCTAATATTACGTTAGACTTAGATGTGGTCGAGTAATCATTTTGTTATCCATAAAGTCTCACCGTGAGCGCATTGTGGCTAGGCTCATTGCAGTCTTTTTATTCTATCATAGCAAAATAACATCGTTGGTTGGCTTTCCTCTGTTCAATACATTTTGGTAGACTATTTCTATATGATTGAAGAGGCACACCAAAAGTCTTACAGCATACTACTTTGCAACTCATACGTTTTGTTTTGTTTCGTCATCATTCTCGAAAATAGGCTCATATTTCAAGAAGGATTAGGCACAACATTAAAGCGACGCTGGTGTTGTTCATTCGACTAGATCTGAAGCATAAATTTCACGGAAATCCTTCTTAATCCGATTTCTTTAGTTAAAATTAACTTCATTGGATTAACTAGCTAACTTAACTGTATTGGGCTGCAATTTTGCAGCTATCAGTTTTCACACTTTTTCATTTCTGGGCGATTTACATCTCATACTATATTAATATCTATTATCTGTCATTACCGGTTCTGATTATCCACTTCAAGGGTCATTTATCCTTTCTTCTCTTCCATCTCTTAATTTTTTAAAGCACATTTCCTGATTTTTCCATAAACTTTAATACCTATTAATATTGGGTCTGGGAAAAAGTTCGTGGCGTTTTTTCAGTAAAATTCAACTGGTCCCCGCATGGCGCGTGGACGAATTCATTTAAACCGAATATGCTCCATTATTATCGACAATGTTTCGCCATTTTATTGGTAGATCCATGATCCCATCGGTGAAAAACTTCTGTGGTTTCTGGTCGAAAAACTGAATCAAGTAGTTTTCACAGGCTTCTTTTGAAACCAACTTAATTCCATTGAGAGAGTTCTGCAGAAATCGAAACAGATGATAGTCAGAGGGTGCTATATCCGGACTGTAAGGTGGGTGCATCAAAACTTCCCAACCAAACTCTCTCAATTTTTGACGGGTCATCAAAGAAGTGTGTGGTCGGGCGTTGTCATGATGGAAGACAACACTTTTCCTATTAATCAATTCGGGCCGTTTTCTTTCAATCGCCTGGCGTAATCTCTCTAGTTGTGCACAGTAGAGTTGAGAATCAATCGTCTGACCAGTTGGAAGTAGCTCGTAGTGGACGATTCCCCTCCAGTCCCACCATACACACAGCATCACTTTTTTTGGCGTCAATGTTGGCTTAGCGAACGCTTGGGACGGCTCACCATCCTTTATCCACGAACTTTTACGCTTCCGATTATCGTACGTAATCCATTTTTCATCTCCGGTTATTAAACGTTTCAGAAACGGCTCGATTTCATTCCGTTTCAGCAGCGCATCGCAGATGTTAATTCGGTCCATCATGTTTTTCACGCTCAACTCATGAGGAACCCATACGTCAAGCTTTTTTTTGTAACCAGCTTTGTGTAAATGGTTCAAAACAGTTTTGTGGTCAATGCCTAGCTCCATGCCAATATCGACACTGCTGATATGCTTATCTTGTTGGACTTTTTCAAGAATTTCATCAGATTTTTCAGTGATTGGACGACCGGAGCGTGACTCATCTTTCACATTGAAATTTCCAGAACGAAAGCGAGCGAACCATTTCCGCGCAACAGATTTCGATAAAGTACCTTCACCGTACACAGCACAAATTTTATCACAAGCCTGCGCAGCGTTCTTCCCCTTATCATAATAATATTGCAGAATATAGCGAAATTTCTCATTATTCTTCTCCATTTTCAAGTGCGAATAACTTTCCAACCACTGCACCGATTACAATGTTTCTACGCTCAAACTAACTTTCGGAAGGTCATCTAAAAAACGAGCCGCCGGTGGTGTCGCTGTGACTTGTTGTTCTTTAGTTATCGGCAACCAATGCCATCTATCGGGAAAAACGCCACGAACTTTTTCCCAGACCCAATATATAATTGTCTATTTTTAAACTAAAACGCATTAAAGTAACTGAAATTGTGAAACTTTGTTTCTATTTTTCAGCACTTTCTAACATTAATTACTTTATAAAGATTTAAATTATGTACAAATATAAACAGATATGAATCAGTATGCAAAAGTAGTCGCGTTACATAATGCATGTTATTTGTTATTTTAATTCTATATTTGACTACATTTATTTTCTTTAATAACCCTAAATCTTATTTTAATTATTATTTATTTGCTTCAGATTCACTTCTACATTCTCCCTTGACGTCACACCAGTTGGGACACGATGGTATATGTCAAGATCCAAGATTGCTCAATTTGGAAAAGCAGCTAAACATAGAGCTCAAAGTCAAACAGGGTGCCGAGAATATTATGCAGACAATAAATGGCAAATCTCACAGAGATAAGAAACTTATGGCAGAAGCTCAACAAATGTACCTAGATGCCAAGGCTAAAATAGAATTTCTCAAAATGAGAATACTGAAAGTAAGTATATTATTGCCTCCGCCAAAGTAGGATATTAATGTTTATTGTTTATTTACACAGGTAAGAAATGACATCAACAATAAACATCATGGTTCTATGCATGATTTGGCCAACGGAGATGTCAGTACTTGTGAATTAGAAACACCACTGGAGGACAGAATAGAAGATATCAGGCATAGGCTCAAAATCGAATTGGCTGTTGTGGATGGCGCCAAAAATGTTATCAAGTTAATGCAAAGAGGTGATAAAATTGACAAAAAAGCCCTTCAAGAAGTAAGTACAGGAATGTATTAATTGTTCTGTGTGAGATGGAAGTACTAGTAGTTCATAGACATTTTAATAATCTCTTCATAAGAGAAATAAATGTAATAGTATAAAGCTGGTTTTGTTTCGAAATGAATGAATGAAAACGATTTTATTGAAAAGAAGTTGGTATTTTATCTGCCTTTTATTAAAGCGTATTAGATGATTTCCTATACTACTTTTGATAGGAATTATGTTATTTGTAGTATTTTTAACACTTGCAAAACTTTTGTGCAAATTTTCTCTTTTTGCGCGAAGAATTTTAATGCTCTTAGTTTTAGATCGCGTATCCCGTAAGTTTTCGAGTACTGTTGGTAATAAAATAATGATGTAATGTTTGTAAAGCAATACGATACATACAATCAAATTTACAATGTTTCCTTTCGCAAAACGTTACATTTATCCTTTCCAATATCTAGTTTGATGATTTTTCTTAAACATCTGTTTCTCTAAACGACGTTCTGGGGGAGCAGTATCGATGGATTTATTTTAAACCAGTATTAGTATTATATTTTGTTGTTATAATTGGGATCAAATAATTTTTACCATTAAAATACGATAAAAGTTTCACTTCTCTTTTTTTTTACGATTGATAAAACCTGGATATACCATCATACAACCAAAATGAAACAAAAATCGAAACAATAGACTCAGGCTGACATAAATGAATGAAAGAACGCAAAGATCGCACACTCAACGAGGAAGTTATGACTTCTCTTTCCTTGCTTCTTATTTGCCTTCTTATCTTCCAGAAGGTAGGACGATAATAGATGAGTATTATGTATCCCTTTTAGATCAACTGCATAATGCAGCACAACGCAAAAGGCCTCACTGAAAACAAGAAACGTGTGCTTTTTTTCACAATAATACATTTGTTCATATATCGATTGTTTCATCGACAAACATCATGAACTAACTACATATATTTTAAACTGCTTCCGCATCCAGCTTATTCACCAGATTTTCCGCCTCAGATTTTTTTCCTTTTCCTAAGGCTCGGTGGCAAAAGATTTAGATCGAATGAATAATATGATAATAAGCGCTAATAATATAATAATAATCACTGAAACTAACACTGTTTTGGGTTTAGAGTATGCAGTTGATAAATTTAGATCTCAACTGTAGTCTGTAGTGAAGCGATTCATAAATTCAAAAGGACTGCATTAGACATGCCCAAAAAACTACCTTGAATTGTTCAGCCTGATATTCTAGTCGATTGTTAGTAACCAATGCACATATCTAGCTGAAAGTATTTACATGTGTTCTAGAAAAAAATTTATCTTTCTATTCATCTGAAATTTTTACAATGTCTGTTAGTTTGCGCACCCTCACACGACGGTCATTCAGCACCATATCAAAAGGTCGATTTGGGTCTTCTAGAACACTCATCTTCAATCGCTGCTCAATTTTTGTACACGAATGAGTTTCTTTGCTAAAAGTTGTCTCATATCAGTTTTTTTCCACTTTTTTTACAATTTATCAAATGCACATAAGTTATTTACTTCAAGCATAGATAAAACTTGTTGAATGCAAGTCGACATTCGACAGATTATATGGTAACAGAAAAATAAACTTTATTCAATACGGTTATGTATGTGTGTGTCTGGCTAAGGACATTTCACTCGTCGTCTTAATTGCTTCTTTACAAATTAACATTGACACGTTTCCATTAAAGTCTTTCCCATACTTTGCTAAGATTATCAAATATAATTGAAAAATAATCTATATTTAATTCGAATGAATACGTAATTTTCTTTTAAATTCATGTACATATGTATATGGCTGAATTGGTCATATATCAAATGAAAATGATAGTTGATTCATTTGCCTCATTTTCGTGTCACTTTTTATACATTAAAACCAATTGTACATGCAATATGTCGTACTAAACCCATAAACTTCCAACATCTTGTACTAATTACATCATTCGCATGCACTATTCGTATCTTTAGCACTGTTTATAGTATTTACATTGGATTACTATACATATGGTTAGGTATTAGCAAGAAAATAATCCGTTAGGTTAAGATTGCTTTTTCATTGACTCTATTAAAAGCTCTGAACTAATTCTTTTTGCGTCACTTATATTTTCTAGTTGTGGTTCGAATAAAAACTCAACGCCATCTAGCAAGTATTCAATTAATGGCAGCAAGTTTGCTTCCATAAACTTTTGTTGTAATTCTACCTTTCTGTCTAGGTAATGAACTGTGCACGCAGCAGATAATTTTAAGAGAAAAAGGGCGTAGATTATATTAAACTCAAATTCTACACAGTGCAAAATTGTTTATTATAAATTGTTATTCCTTAAGTACAGCGTGTTTCAAAAATAATATACGTATTACAAAGTATTATTTTGTCCAAACTATCGATCGCTGCGCTTCGGTTCGGCTATTACAGAAACGAATACATAGTCTAGTTTATTTAATAGCTGCTAGGTGTCAGTTGTCTTCTATTTTTCTTGGTAACCGTCATATGTTTAAAATGTCAACTCCGCAGCAGAAATCACTTTGTGTTCTCGAGTTTGCGAAGTGCAATTCCGTGATTACAGTGCAATGACGTATCAGGTTGAGCTTCCAATTGATCCTCCGAATGGGTGTAACATTCGCAGATGGTATCGACAGTTTGTAGATACAGGATGTATATGTAAAGGAAAGAGTCCTGGGCCCCCTCGCGTTTCTTAAGAAAATGTTGCCCGAATTCGAACTGCTTTCCATCGTAATCCTTCAAAATCAACTCGTCGTGCCAGTCGGGAGTAACAACGGCCTACAACAACAATTTGGCGTGTTTTTAGACATCGGTTGGTTATAAAGCCATACAAGTTACAGTTGTTACAAGCTCTGCGTCCTGATGACAAACGGAAACGTGTTGCATTTTCTAAAGAAATTCATGATGCTAGAGACAATAATAACACTTTCGCACAATGCATCGTGTTCAGTAATGAAGCGACTATCCACGTTAGCAATCTGGTAAACAAACGCAATGTTCGAATTTGGGGTCTATAAAACCCACATGCAGCCATTGAACACGTACGAGATTCACCTAAATCAATATGTTTTGTGCGATATCCCGATTATCTGTTTATGGCCCATCCTTCTTTGATGGAAATACGGTTAACGGTCAGCAGTATCTCGCTATGTTACAAAACTGGTTGTTTCCGAGGCTGCACGAAGACAACTTCATTGTTCAACAAGACGGGGCACCCCATCACTGGAGTCGCCAAATGCGTGAATACCTGAATGAAACTCTACTGAACCGTTGGATTGGTCGTCAAGGAGCTGGCGACTTAGCATGTCTCAGCTGGGTTCCACGGCCACCGGATTTGACACCCTGTGGCTTTTTCCTGTGGGGTTTCGTTAAAGACAACGTTTATGTACCACCACTCTCATAGAACCTGGACGAATTGAAGAACCGGATCCATATTGCCATAACATCAGTGATGAACATGCTTGCCCGAGTATGAGAGGAACTTGAGTATCGATGTGATATTGTTCGTATCGCTGATGGAGGACATATTGAACATCTGTAATCTGAACTTGCGAGGTTCGTAAATATGTGTGTAAAGTTTCATATTCGTATGTCTTAAAGTTTAATAAATATATGCATTCGAAATACGTATATTCTTTTTGAAACAGCCTGTATTATGGGAAAACGGATATAATTTTACCCAAAAACGTCAGTTTTAATCAAATTCACCTCCGAAGATATGTCTCATTCATTTTTAATGTAATTTTACTTGCTTTTTTGTGTTATTTTCATTTTTTCATACAACACTAACACTTTTCGTAAATAAATATCATATATTACTCAAATTATTTTTAATCCTAAAAACGGATGGCCGCCAGAGAATACCGGAAAAAAATTAAAAAATGCTAGAATTAACTTCAGATTTTTTTCTGTCCATTCTTGCTTTTTAAATTAAATATACAAGGCACATATGCCACTTATTTGGTAAATATTTTTATCAATTATTTCCTGCATGTATCATTTAAACAGAAATTGCTTATAGTATTTACTAGAAACTTAACACAAATACCATAAATGCAAAGTGTACATTTAAAAATAGATTTTCAAAGAAACTCGTATATTCCGATTTATTGATTTATGTCATAAAATATTTATATTTGCAAGTGTATGTAAGTTAACGCGTAAGCTACGTGACATGAGTACTGTACATACAGCGTCCTCTAGTACACTTAAGTAGAACTGTGGCTCCAGTTGTAGCGTAAGTTTGTATAGGTGGCACAAGAATTAACATGCTTTAAATATAGAGCACATATGCTAAACACTTCCTTATTTTCCTAGAAATTAGTAGATAAACGAAAACATAAATTTGATACACTTTTTGAAAGTTTATTTTTATGGAGTTATTTATGATTATTATTGCTTTTGTAGACTTGGATATGCGTTTTATTTAAAAATAGATATTTTTACGTTCTTCCATATTTTAACAAAGAGTTCGAAGTGAGATGTGTACAAGTAAATTTAACATTCTCTGAATTAACGTTTTCAGGTGACTGTTTAACAATATATTAGTATGAGCGATATTAGTATTAAACAAGTGTGTTAATTTAGTGACTAAACATGATGTACAACTAGACTTGTATTTATTCAAATTAATTACTGCAACAGTTAATAAATAAAGAAGTGTATTGAACTGCACTCAGAGTATTGCCCGTGTAAGATCTTTTCTTCATATTTTTTTCTGGATAGAAAAATTGTTGCGTATTATCTACGTTACTATGATTATTTTAGCAAACTTTTTTTTGGTCATTAATATTATGTGTGGTTTCGTAAGCTGTCGGAAAAGTCGTGATGTATTTTTTCCATTTTTCCTAGATCATTTATTAATATAAAAGGAAGGTTAATCAATTATATATTAATTTTCTTCGATAATCTTTTGCCATCTTTCGGTAAGCTTCATAATTCCTCCTAATGGCTTTGTCAATAAGCAAAATATGCGTTTTTGAACAGTAACATACTCACATGTGCTTCAAGAGACTTCATACAACCACAAAAAGTGGCCATGTGGTGTGGATTTCATCCCGGAGGTGCGATTGGAACATATTTTTCATCGTTTAAAATGATCGCCATGTTACGGTCAATGTAGTTCGATATTGAGCTATGTTGTAAGACTATTTTTGACCAGAATTGGACGGGCTTGAATCAATGACATGTGGTTCCAACAAGAGTATTTAAATAAAATACAGAATAATTGAGATATTGGGCTAAAATTTATAACAGGTGCTGTACCAATTTTCCACCACTTCCCACCAGCTTCTCTAATGTTGTTGGCTTGTTAGCATAAACAAACGACTTAACGTTACAGCGAGGTGGTCACTCGACCGGATCATTTTTCGAGATTATACGCTTACCCTTCAACAGCTCAATTGCTTGACCAGCTGGGTGACATGTGGTACCCTCTTGTTGGAACCACATGTCATTTATGTCAAGCCCGTCCAATTCTGGCCAAAAATAGTCTTTCAACATAGCACAATAGCGAACTACATTGACCGTAACATGGCCATCATTTTAAACGATGAAAAATATGTTCCAATCACACCTCCGGCATGATATCCACACAACACGGCCACTTTTTGTGGTTGTAATGAAGTCTCTTGAAGCGCATGTGAGTGTGTTGCTGTTCAAAAACGCATATTTTGCTTATTGACAAAGCCATTAGCCAACAATTGTTATGTCCTTATTGAAAAACTGAATATATACAATGAAACCTCTCATATAAAAATACCTGTTGAGGCCTATATATTAAAATTTTTCAAGAGATAGCACCCACTCCAGCAATAATCCTTATCCATAATATTGCTGTCTACAAAGGCATTGCTGTAGACAGCAGTGGCTTTATTTCTGTCTACAAAGGCATTGCTGTAGACAGCAATGGCTTTATTGTTGTCTACATAGCTATTGCTGTAAACAGCAATGGCTTTATGTCTCTGAATAAATAACATAGTGAATGTACTTTAGAAATTGAATTACTATTCTCTTCCAATTAAGGTACTCGTCTATTGATAGGCGTAGAATTTGACTTCTTCAATAATATCGATTAATTGATTGTTCACATTTGTTCCTATCTCAGCGTAATGTTTTCGGCTGTTGTGAAGGTGGACCAGTTGTGTTTGAGCAATGCACCAGTTAACCATATTTAATACAGTACCGCATTTTCTTTGTAATTTACTATTATTCCTATCAGATATAGTTAAGGTATTATCGTCCGCGTACATAAAGAATCGCCAACCAGAGTATAGATTGCTAACATGCAATGAAAATAACACAGGTCCTAGTACCAAACCTTGGTCCGATGTGTATCTATCACCATAGTTGCTGCTTCTGTATAATACTGACTTATTGAAAATAGTTGCACAAGAACGACTCAGATATTCCTATACCATCCCGTGAATACCGTAATGAAAAAGTTTATTTAAAAGAATTTACCTATCACGCTCGTCCGCATCGATACAACTTATTAGTTTACTTCGATCGAAAGCCAAGTTTGTGATTCGTTATGGTATTGTTTCTATTTACATATTTTAATAGACGATTTAGAAAACAATATTCGAATATTAAAAAAAGGAAGATGGTAGTGTTATTTTTTGGCCTGTAATTATATATTATTTCACTACCTTGGTTTTTAAAAACTGGTACAACCTACTTTCAAAAAAAATCCGGGAAATAAACATCTGTAAAAGATTGTGTAAGTATGTAACGATGGTTTCCAAAAATGAACTACTTTGCAGAAATCATAATTTTTTCGACAACCTAATATTTCCAAAGTTTATGTTTTTTAAATTATTAGTTAAATCCAAGTAAATGTAGTGAACATTTATAAGTAATATTTTAAAATAGTATCAGGTTGTTACATATGAAATGTCCGATTTTGTAAGGAATAAAAAAAAGTCTAAATTTAAAAAAAATATTAATATTTATTCTGCAAAATAGTCTCCATTTACATCAATAGTTTGTTGCCAACGGCCTGGAAGCTGAAAAATTCCCTTTGAAAAGGAATCTAGGTTTTGACGGCTCACATATTGCTCAAACACTGCTATTACAGACTCCCGGTCAGGGAAGTCCCTATTTTTTAAGTGATTGTCTAAACTTCGGAAAAAATGAAAATCAGTTGGCGAAAGGTCAGGTGAATAAGGTGGGTGAGGGAGAATTTCGTAACCAAATTCCGAAACTTTTTGGATTGTCTGTCGTGCAACATGAGGTCTTGCATTATCATGAAGAAGTATGGGTCCATGTCTATTGACTAGTGAGGGCTGCAAGCGGCTCAATTTGCCATGCATAGTTTCCAGTTCGGCACAATAGGACGCTGCCGTGATGGTTTCACCAGGTTGCAAAAATGAATAGTGAATAATACCCTTACTGGTCCACCATACAGTCACCATAATCTTTCGCGGGTGAAGTGATGCTCGTGCATGCTGTATTGGTGCTTCGCCTCGATCTAACCATTGTCCTGACCGTCTCCGATTATCATAAAGTATCCACTTTTCGTCACACGTTACCACTCGATGAAGAAACGGTTCAACTTTCTGTCGATTAGCCAAAGAGGTAGCCACCTCTAATCGACGGAGCTTATTGGCTTCCGTTAATTGGTGCGGCACCCATCGATCGAGTTTCTTCACTTTGCCAATCGAAGAAAGGTGACTAATGGTGGCAATGGACACTTGAAATGTTTCTGCAAGGCTACGCACTGTTGTCGACGGATTACTTTCAACTTTTACACGCAGCTCGTCGTCATTAACGGTGCTACGCGCATATCCGCGAGGCTCATTTTCCAAATCAAAATTTCCCTCGCTAAATTTTTCAAACCATCGCCGTAATGTGCGTCCATTAACGTGGTTTCACCGAACGTCTGATTAATTTCTCGCGTTGCTGCAGCTGCATTTAATCCCTTTTTAAATTGAAAGAGGTAAATTGCCCGAATATCTCTTGCCGACAGCATTTCCATAGGCGAGAGAAGGACAGGTGTATTAATCTTTTCAAGAAATGGAACAGGTACACACTTCAAAATAAATACCCTTTTCTACAAATACAATAATAATTTTCACCAAAAAACATACACGTCTTCACACAGGTGTGATTCAGTTCAGACTGAAGGAAAAAACGGACATTACATTTGTAACAATCTGATATTTAGGAGAGATATTTGACGGGAACGCGACTTTTAAATGAAAAGCGGTTTTTGGTACAAAAAGCGTTTTATTTTGCTGCGTAATCGCTTTTCATCCGTATGCACTTTAGACAAGTGATATTCTAATATTTGTATGCCTCGGAGGTGTACAGGTTTTGAAACTTTCTCGCGTCATATGAATTTTCGCCAGATCAGGCGAGTATAGGAAAATAGCAACATGTCATTCGACCAATTCGACAGTTACAATGACAAACAAATTAACTAGTTCATTATCTTGGTGAATCGACACTTTTCTTCGCCGAATTTAGTCGATTTTTCTTTAATTCAGCATTGAAATTGACAGCCAGTATATATTACGATCCTGTCATCGCTAATTATTATTTAAAATAATGAATATAGATTATTACTTGCGAATCCCGAAACATTCCAGTCATAACCACCAGCAGTTGGAATCATTTTTGCCTTCTTTGGTGTTCATTCGCCAATCTTTCGTTTCTAGCTTAGATGAATTCATATTTCGTCCAGTTATGTAACGCCGCAAAAACTCACTTGGATTGCGCTCGTGCCATATTACATATTTGTAGAGATAATTCTTTGGCGACAGCAAAACCAAACAAAATATCAGAAACAATTTTCCAATATTTACTAATAGTATTATAATACAGCTAGATACATATAATTCTGGTAATAAATAACCGTAAAATATTAATTTCAGTTATTTTTTAATTAACAGCGATTACTACGATCTTCACGTATAATGCCAGTATCATTAATGATGACTTCGTAGTAAACCACGCCGTCCTGGTTCCACCAAACACACAGCATTGTCTTGTGTCAAAACGAGTTGTCTTTGGAGTCGATAGGCCGGCTTCACCAGGTGCTAACCATGATTTTTTGCGCTTAAGGTTTTCGAAATAAATCCATTTTTCATCACTCATCACTATTCGAAGCAGACGATTTTTCGATTTTTATTTGCCTGTCATTCAATTGTGGCACCCATTTTCCCATTTTTTGGATTTTTTCCATTGCTCGTAATCGGTCGCTAATCGTTTCTTGGGCCACATTTGACGCTTCTGCCAATTATTTTTGAGTTTGGGTTGGGTCTTTATCCAATAACTCCCGCACTTTCGCATCTTCAAACTTTTTCGGTCTTTATCTTGCACATCGAAACGATGTCTTTCAGCGGCTTTTTTCTTTCGATTAAATAAGAAAAGTAATGCAAATTCACTTTTACAAGCACGAAATTGGACATTTTCAAAGAGGTATAAATCTAGAACAGTGTTATTTTCGCAAAATATACCAAATATTTTTCATAAAAACTACCCAAAAATTACTAAAATTGAATGATCTTCTTGTTTAATTGTCCTTTTAGTATCGTTTTCGCTTCTCATCAGAACTTCGTTTTGTGCTTCTTCTCTTGTAGGATCGCTAGGGATCCAACAAAGGTTTGACAGCTGCTGAGTGTTGCCACCCGACCAAATTGATATTTCCGACGACCAATCTAAGCCTAATTTTAGTTATTAGGATTAAACACTGAAATGTTTACTTGTTTAAAATACCTAGTTGTCGATAATTTCAAATGAAATTTGTTACTAAACTGTGGGTGAAGGAATTTTTTTATTATTTTTTCTGTAATCAGCGCACAAAAACTATAAAAATCACTGATTATATTTTAAACAATTTTTCTTTCGCAGTCCTGTGTTATCACATAAAAAGTTCAGATTAGCTTAGTATTCCAGATATACCAACCAAACCTACAAACTTTTATTAAACTTATTTTTAAGAGAAAATAAATACAATTTTCTTGCATATTTTTTGGAAAATCAGTTATGTCTTTATTTATATATTTCGATTGGACAAAACAGTACAAAACAAGTATTCATTTTTTTACAGACTCAACTTTTAATTTACTTTTTTCCTAATTTTTTTGTTTAATTAACTTAATTATTGCCCGATTTTCTCTCCACCTTATAGTTAAAACGACATTTAGGAATAGGTTATTTCCGTGAACGTTTTACAGGTGCTCTAACGTTTGCTCCGTCCATCCCATTTTTCGCTTTAATTTAAGAAATCTGTTCTAATTTTGCGGCATCGAAACAAACGAACGGCGTATAGAAATAGTCGCGCCCTGCCAATTTTCTGCTCTCGCAACGGTTTCGAAACGCCACGACGCAAGCATCGTCCACGACGTCGACCAGTATTTCTCGTAGAAGCGTCGAGTTCACATATATACATATATGTTTATTATTAAAACAATCAAAAGTTTGTTTACAACGACATTCCGAATTTTAATCAACAAAGACGACTACGTGACGCGATACGCCTTGCATATGTATGTGTGATTCTGACTTTTTTTAACGAAAAATTGGTGCATATAAAATTAGAGAACAAATTTTGTACGTGTCTTGTGTTGTTGGTGGTGGTGACGTAACATTCTCGATTTAGTATCTACATCTCGAGGATGTAAATAAAATGTACGGTAGATCTGATCCTCAGCAGCAGTGGACCGTCCACGCAGAATTTACTATTAAGCATGATGGCTTGGAGGACCATGCAACTTTACCAAAAACACATACGGAACGCGATGAAAATGGAGTTCGTATGGTGTATAGTTGGACTTCACAACCCACAACCACTAGCACGACGAATACGAACGATTCTCAATCATGTAAAACGGACCGATCCTCGACATCGACTGTATCCGACGTGAAAGATCCGCAATTGCCATATGGATTTCAGAGAGGAAATTTAGTTTTCACGTCGACGCCGCCGAAAAGGCCCCAGTTTGCTGATCCAGGAAAAACGCATTTACAGGATTCGTCTGGTTATAGTAGTGAATTGCTCTCGCCTAATTCAGGAAGCTTACCATATAGGCCCATGCAACAACCATACAATAGACGTTGCAGAAGTACTTGCAGTATTGTTTTATCTGCAGACTTTGATCAGAAAACAGAAGAAAACCCTGAACTACAATCGCAATGCGGGCGAACGCAAAGTTTACGCTGTCAAACACCTACTGCGAAATCGGAGAAAAAAGATATTTATGGCTGCGGAGATCCATGGTGTTATCATGCCTACGGCGAGGATTATTGTCGATTTCCACCGTTACAAGAAATTGACGAATATGGCTCCACCACTAGTTCAAAACGACCGTCACGAGCGAGCACTTTTACCGTACGGCAATCGGACAGATCGAAAAGTTCACCGTCAAAAGTAGATACGAAAAAAGACGCGAGCGTGCAAACTTACGAGATGATTGACAAATGTACTTCACCCTTTTTAAGAACCGACAGTTTCGATCGTAAATCGATTGATGGTGAAGTCAAGTTAAAAAGAGACAGAAATTTCAAAAAGAAAATTAACTCTTACGAATCGAGAAGGAAAACAGAACCGATTCATCAACGACAACATTCTCCATCTTCTTTCACTCCAGATAGCCTCGACAGCCAACAGGTAGCGCGTTTATTTTCGCGTTCTATACGCGTTAATTTTATAACGAAAGCCTTGGTTTTATATTTAGAGTTGTGTTGAATGTTTTTTTCTTTTCAAAAGTATATTGAAAGGGTTAAACTTAACCAGATATATAAATTATTTTGAGTACAATACAATATAGAATTCATAAGACGTAATTTAAGCTATGCATATTAATATAATTGTCAAATCTATTTACTATATTAATAATGACTGTGATAAAGCAAATTTTTGATGAACAGCAAAGGTGACATTGTGTATAGTTTATTGAATTTTACAGTAAAATCTTTTGGGCGTTTTTACGTAGTACTTTTTTAAATATACATTTCTAACCTTAACATTCAGAAACAGATTTGTCTTTGAAATTGTGTTAAAATAGTTTATGTGTACACATTGTATACTCTATTTAAAAAAATGTTACCGAAGAACTTAGAAAGCAATAGACGTAAAACGTAATATTGTTGTATTATGACTACGGAGTTAGTTAAAATTTAGAACGCACTTGTAAAAGTTCGAAGCGACTCTTTTTCTTTTGTAATCTTAATCAAATGCATACAGTTTATTAAAATATAAAACGAGAAAAATTGTTACTGTTAATTGACTTATTTGTTATTAATTAATATGACGAACTTTGTCGTTATTCTTTATGTTGAGCATTTCGCGTTTTCTGATATGCATATAGGGTGTATTCGAGTTAGATTAATACAATGTCGTTTTGTCAAATAGTCTTGATCATTTTCTTCTGGTTACATTAACAAATTATTAATATTTCTTACTTTTCTATTTATAGTTTACTCTATATTTACCATCAAAGTTATCGAACAAGAAAGAATTCAATCCTCAACAGGTCTATTGTCAAACATTTAAAAGCAAAGCAAATCTTTTTAATATTAACTTGTAAAATTGTTAAAATTATTCAACTTTCACATTACATGAACGCGTCCGTGAATAAAAATATTTTTTTAAATAGCTTACATGACAACCAAGCACAGGCATTTTGTTTCTTGAAAGAAAATGTCGACGCGCGAAGTAGAACGCGATAATTTCGAAGAAGACAAAGATGATTTGCGTTGGAGGAGTAATTTTTTTCTTTTTTTTAATGTAAATTAAGGCAGAAATATACTTAGTAGGAATTTTTTGTGACTTCTATGAAAAATTAATGCTATGGCCTTTTGTCATAATAATCCAGCATATGGTAGTTAACTTATAGTAATAATCCATGTCTTTCCATCCACTGGCAGCTGAACTCCAGTCATAGGAGGCATTGACAGGCTATGAGTTATTACGCCCACACTTTATATTTATCCCAATTACGCGTTTACAGTAATATAGTTGTACATGGCAAAACGGTATGACAATAACTTTATAAGTGCGAGCGTCACTGCATATAACTGAAGAGAGAAAAATGGTATTTATAAAAAGTCCTAAACCGTCACAAATACCAACTTGTTCTCGTAAACTTGAATGACAAAACTTAATAGAGCACTGAAGAAAAGTTGAAAAATAGAGAACCGAAGTTTGAGCCAACCAAAACAATATCAAAGGAAGACAATTTTATCACCAAATTAAAATAATGCAGATTCAAATATCAAATTAAATACATAATTCAGTGTTAATATATCCACAAGAGCACTACAGTATGAAGGTCAGTGCCAAGAAAGATGACATTTTGCAATATTGTATAAAAGAAGCCTGAGCTAAAGTCTATGTATGCGAAATATACGAAATATAATATTAACTCTTTGTGTTCTACGAAATATTTAAACAAAGAGGAAGAAATATACATGGTATAAGGTTTTATGTTCTGGTGTGGTTTAAGACCTTTTAGAATTCACAATAAGTAAATCAGTTTATTTATCTCAACATTTTGATAAATACAACGGGGTCCTACGAGTATGAATTCTTCCAATAATATTTCTTCTGACAATCCTAAATCCATTGCTAGGACAGTAAAACAGTAGCCGAAGGGTTTTTACAGATGTGTAAGAAAAAAGTGTGTATGTTCACCTCCAGTGAAAAGCTTTGTAGTTTTCGGAAGATTATTTTTTTCCAAATAGTAAAATTCAGCTTTCGTCCATTTTCTGTAACAATGATTAGAGAATACTGTGCTCATTTTTAATTGAAAAAGATTACTTTTACCTTACCTAGTTTGGGCGCAAATTTTTTTCCACTTCATGTGTAATGAGGTTTAAGTTTGTTATGGAATATATTTTTATATTTAGACACCTATAGTACTGGAAGTTATTAATTTTTTTTATATATAACATTCTTTGTAGAGTATTGTACACGTTATAAAAGTGTTCAAATTCAAAATAGGATTCACTGTAAGAAATTATGCCTTCTCCAGAACTTTTAACCTTTATATTTTATCCATTTTAGATATTATTGTGAAAGAATGAAATTGAAATCATGTTGATTGGGAAAATATATCATGCAGCTTTAGAATGTTATTTACTTTGTGACGTTTCGTCACCACTTGTACATTGTTAAGCCTTCAACATGTCCCAAATAAGTGGTGACGAAACGTCTGTACCATTATTGACGAAGACGCGGGTCCAGCCCGGAAGCCAAGATGTAGGAAGGCATTAGAGGTCGTTTAAATTAATATTGCATATTTTCCATCTTCTCCACGTATTTATTCTTGAGTTACTTTTCAATACATATCGTACTTAGTTTCTTTTTCACTTTAATATTTTGTAATAACTGCTTGAAGTCGTTCAAGTACGCGTTCTATTTATTTTATTAACTAATCATTTCATTTAAAGAATTTTGTAAATTTCCTATTGGTTTAGGATCAGAATTAAATTCTACTCGCATGATAGCGGTCAAAATCTTGCAGGAAAATATAAACATTCTCAGAGCCGATTTTTTCCTAAATATTTACAGATTTTTTATCAGTATGTGGACGTACCTCGCTTCAATCAGTTTATTATCATTTAATATTAAATTATCTAACAGTTCTGTCCAATATCGTATACAATCACGGACCAAAATCGTCTTATCTTTATACTAAACGTGTAACGCGTAACTTTCTTGCTTGACTAGAATCGTTGTCTTAACTAAAATTTAAATATGCTTTATTCCAAGCAAGACTGGGTATTAATAAAAAATAAGTTTGTGGTTTTCATCGTTTGCCTTGCCAGTTAAATACTATATCGAACCTGCTTTCGTTTTGACATTTCGTCATTTGAGGTGTACACACTTGATTGCGTTTGATAAATCGTTCAACTTTTTGTAACTTCACAAATGTATTTTTGAAGTATTTTTGATATTGAATGAGGAACATATTAATTTGCTTTGGTTAAATGAAATAATCAAATAACGAACTTTGAATTTAAAATTTTAAAAGACGAGATATCTTTTTTATAGTTGATAAATACATCTACAGTAATTATAAGTTTCAATAAAGTAATATTAAAAGAGGATATCAATCACTGTTGTTCTTAAACAAAGATTTCAAGTCAAGTATAATTTTAATTTTGTATATAAAGTATGATAAAAATAATAAATAAGAGGTTTTTGTTTTTCTTGAGCCCCTTGTATGCCTTGTTTTGTAAGTAAATAGAGAAACTATACTTTGGAAGACAAATTTTTAATACGAATTAATTTTGTTTTAAGTACACAAACAAAAAATTTGGAATTACAAAGAAAATTTTGAAACTACAGTTGTTTGAAAATAACACATTAAAGTGCTGCATCTTATATCTTACTTTGCACATTGCACTAGTATAATTCCCCCATTCGTAAGGGCTATTTATTTTAATATTTTTGTATGTACAGGTAAAATACTATACAGGTATTACTCATTACTTTAATGCTTCGAGCATTCAATCATTCGAGCAGTACTGTAAGATCGAGCGTTATTGTGATGTAAGATAATCTTTCTTCTAAAGCGATTTTAGCTAGCACTGAAGAACATGAGATATTATTGTATCATTCTTCAGCGTTACAGTAGGAACATGTCCATTGATACTAAAAAAATGCACTGACCATTTTTTTCTTTCAACTTATTTCTGGAGCAATTTTTATTGGAGCTGGCTTATTTTCAAAGATCTATACTGTCTATACTTGCCGTTTTGGGAGATTATAGTAGTATACCCAACTTCCATAACCTGTAATGATATACAGTAGAGGCAAAGCAGTCTAGTCTACATCCGTACCATTTCAATTGGTCTTGATTTTGAATAAAATTCTGAGGAATCAATGGGGACAAAGTTTGATCCTTCGAATGCTTCTGTAAGATCTTGTTAACCATTCTTTTAGATTGCGTTAATCTACTATATTATAGTTTATTATACCACCGTTTTCCCATAGTTAAGGAACATGTCTTGACACAAAATGCTCGATTGATATCCTCAAAATATTTCTTATGGCTTCGACTATGTTTACAATTATAAAAAAATCATAGCTCAATAATTCTCCTATCTAAATGATTGTTTTAAAAATTTTTATTGCAATTGGATGCAACTAAGTTAAAACACCAAACAAAATTTGTAGCAAAATATGTATCATGCTTCGTTATAAAGAGTCAGCGTAAAGACGAAGCTTTCGTGTATTTGTGCACTAGTTTAATATCATATTAGTGTTTGTCCCATAAAAATGCGATTTCAATTTATTGCATTGTTATAATTTCATAAAAGTTTATAATATTCTTTAAAAAATTCTCAATTTAGTTGAAATAGTACAGTGACAATGTGCCTACAATTATGGGACATACTGTATAATGATAATAATAAAATTTATATCATAGGAGCAGAAAAAGTATTAAGTAATATTTTATAAGTAAAAAATAACGAAAGCGTAAATTTACAGTACTTCCAAAATCTACTCTTAGCAAATCATACGCTTATTAGTATACTTACTTAACCTGTCTCAGAAATTTACTAGCAATTTTAAAAAAAATGTGCTAATAAAAACTGTCGCAGCAAATTATCTGCCAAAATAATCTTCAGTCAAATATATAAATATTCATGTAGTAAATAATTCGTTTGATAGCACACTTTTTAAAATTCGGTCAAACAGATTATATAATGTGCTTGTTTACGTCAATCAAATAAATATGTGTATATTTATTTGATTTTGTCCAGACAATGGCACGACCGATACTGAACAAAAATATAAGACAATGTTTATTTTCATTAAATATATAATCCTTTGATGTTAATAAAATTCTGGAAGTTGTTCAAAAATGTTCGAAACATTGACTGTTATTATCATTTTGTCCAACTGCGTCTAATGCTACTGTCAAATTACTTTAATTCTCTCCTTTGATTGTCTTAAGTTTCGGAAGTAGTTAGAAATTACATGGTACTAAATTAAGAAAATGTTACTGAGTTAGCTTTTCTGTTCAAATCTCTCAAGATCTTCTCTGTGTATGGTCTCTCTTCTCTCTCTCTCTCTCTCTCTCTCTGTGTGTGTGTGAATAGGTGGAGCGGGTTATTCTTTATTCTAGCTAAACTCCATAAATGACTAAGAAACCACGAGAATCCATAATTTGGTATTGCCATCAATTATTTTTCTTTTTTTTTATGAACGATATCCTTGAAGTAATATTATATTCTGGAGCCTTTATAATCTTCATTAGCACATGAGGACAAAATATACTTAAGTGTAGCGTTTGTACCAATTTTCGACAAAAGTTTGCTTATTATACTTCTTTTTTTAGTCCAATATATTCGTAATCTTACGCAGTACTGTAATCGAAGAGTTTTTTGAAACGCAATGAAAAAATGTTAAAACGATCCAAACAATTAATATTTTATAATTAATACTTGATTTGGATTTGTTTTCATTAATTGTTAGGCCATATTATATTGTTTTTTTTTCAACTTAAATGTTCATAGTACTTCTTCTTTAGACCTCGTCATTAGCACAATGTCATCGACATATGCTAGGCATTGGTGTTTGGTGCCATATGCCAATCCTTTGGTACTGATGCCACTCTTCCTTAGAATCGCTTCCTACACTGTATTGAAAAGAACTGTGAATAGTGGATCGCCTTGTCTCAGTCTTTACTTTATAATAAACTCCTTAGACATTGTTTCATTCATTATGACTATTTTGTATCTTTTGACTGTTCTCTTTACTAACTTCTTATATATAACAATATACTTTCATCCATTCTATGCATATCGCTATCTGATTTACCCAATTTTAAATAAAATTTTAATTTATCGTTACCACATTTATTAATTATGTTATCATTACATAATTATAAAATTAATTATATTAGCGGGTAATTTTTTTTTAGATTATGACTAAAATGTTTTTAAAAAACTACTACTATTTCTTCACTTCAATATCACAATCAATCCATGTATAAACGGACGCACAAACTCGTCACTAGGCACTATTCACTTAAACAATACTGTTTGGTGCTCTTATGTGCATGTTATGCAAGTCATATTGATCAATAAGCTTATCACTGGAGACGAGACTTGGATTTTGTGTCAAAATGAGCATCGAAAACGCACCATGGTCTAAGGATAAGAGACCTTCAACTGCCTCGAAGCCTGGACTTCAGCCGATGAAAGTTCCTTTGTCCATTGTGGGAGTGGAAAGGTGTAGTTTACTACAAGCTCTTTTTTCAAGGTGAAACCATAAATTCTTCCAAATACTGTATCACGTTGATAACTTAACGTTTTTCATAACGACTGCAAAACCGCATGTTGCATAGGCTTTGAGAAGAAAGCTGTTACAGTTTGATTAAGACGTTTTACTGCATCATCCGTACTCCCCAGATGTTACTCTATTACTTGTCCCTGTCATTAAAAAATTCTCTCTATGATAAATGGTTCCAGTTCGTAATCGAAATAAAAACATCTGGAGGAATATTTTCTAAGTAAGCTCCAATAATTTTGGAAAGAGGAAATAATGACGCTCTCTGAGAGATGAGAGACGGTAGTAAAGCAGAACGGTTAATATATAACGCAATATATCAACCTTAAGCAACAAATATCGTGTACTCATTTAATATCAAAAATAGAAAACAACATATGGAACTTCTTAATAGAAGGCTCACTTGTATGAACATTCATAGTTGAGATACATTTTGCTGTAACTTCATAAAGAATAATGCGAGATTATATTCCATTTTGTAGTCGGTATTTCAAGCATTTATTTACATTTGATGGCATGGAAATAATAATAAAATAAATAGTTTCATAAAAACTATATCAAAATGGTAAACAACTGAAGAAAGATCGTGTAGTAAATGTTTCCTGCCTTAGTGAATATTCCGCTAATAACTATAAGAAGTTTAGAGTGCAGTACATAATGTACATAATTCCATTCTGCTTACCATCGCATAAGTGTGGATATTAAATTAACTATATATTATAGATTTAGTTATATTTGTTTTTCGTTGTCAGTTTAAATAGAAACATAATTTTCCCAAACAAATACGGCATCTACTAAATATTATATCAGATTCAACTTGTGAGCACGCAGCATAAAATCTTTATAATTGATTTGCTTATGGCATGATGATTAATCAATTTATTGATTAATAATATAATAATTTATAATAATAATCGCACTTGCGGTTAAAAGTACTCATCAATGTTTACTAATGTGTACATCGTAATATTATTCCAATACGAATTATACCGATATTTCAAAATCAAAGTCCATTATTTTGGAAAGCCAAATAATAAAGTGGAAGTTATCAAATCTAATGTTTATGTCTGACGGGATTATAATTCTGCCAAGTTGTTTCTCTAATTTATTATTTTGTAAATAAAAATAAAAGGTGTTAATATAATCATTTGATTAATAATCTTCCATTTGTATGTATTGTAAAGCTAAGAAAATATAGATAGATCGCAATTGTTATATTAAATCAATGAGAAACTATAACTGGAAAACTACTCCTAATCCTAACGTAGGAAAAAGCCGGATACGAGGTGTGGCAAATAAATAACGAGACTGTTTTTCGCAAATAAACTTATATTTAACTTTTATCCCCTTCAACATACTTCCCTCTCCTGTCTATACATCGCTGTATACGTGTCTTCCATTGTTCAAAACAATGCTGTAGTTCATCAATTGTTAACCTCTTCAACAACTCTGACGTTTTTGCTTTTATATGTTCAACAGACTGAAATGTGTTCCTTTTAATATCAGTTTTCACTTTTGGGAACAGGTAGAAGTCACGTGACGTGAAATCTGGTGAATACGTAGGATGATTAAGCACAGTAATGCGCTTATCCGTCAAAAGCTGCCACACAGATAGGGCATTGTGTGCTAGTGCGTTGTCCTGGTACAGAATCCACGAGTTATTCTTCCACAAATACGGTCTTTTCTTCCCTACTCTTTCCCTGAACTTGATTAGGATTGCTTTGTAGTATTTCTAATTAACGGTTTGACGCTCAGGCACTCAGTCAATCATGATACACTTGGTATCGAAAAAAACGATCAGCTTGCCTTCAATTTCGACTTGCTCATTTGTGCTTTTTTTCTGTCTTGGTAATCCGGCGGCGTCGGCATACGTAGCATAACATCATCAAACACCTCCTTTAATATTTGTAAACATTCTGTTAGCGATTTTTTTTTTAATTTGACAAGGAATTATAGGTTAATTCGCAAATCGATTTTTATGTCTACTATTATCAGGCCACTACTAAATAACAGTGTCCTCTACAATTAAAGCTCGAAAGTAAACTAAAGCAGACAGAGAGATGAAACTACGGATTGTTGCTTGGGGAAGTATCAAAGACAGTGACATTCCAACTACAGCCTCACCCGATGCGGCTGTACGATAGAAGGAGCGCATATTTAATTGCCATACCCCGTATATGTACCATATGTATGTACCTATATGTTTGCGGTCAACTACTTAAGACCGACGGTAATTTTGAGAATAAAAGAAATCTATCTTTGGGATATTTTGCTACAAAATGTTTAAATTTATTTTAATAGAACATTGAACATACATATAAAACTAAAACAGTTCTCTTTCTAAACTTAATGCAGTACATATTATAGTTCGTTTTAATAAACATAACTCGATTTTTCCCGGACACATACTCAAGGCCACTTGTAGTTTTTGTAACTTCCTAAGAGAAATAGATTTATATTGGATATTTTAATTAATAACGGGTTGCTCTTCCATTTTGACGAATGACTTTTTCAGTAGTAATTCCATTAACCTATGACAACATTCGGCAGGCATATTACACCAACCTTTTTCATTAGTAGCATACACTGGCTCTAAATTTGTTCATGTTTTTTTTAACATAGTCCACTTATCGACATCAAACCATAACATCTCAAGCGGATTGAGGTCTGAGGACTGCGAAGACCATGGCAAAATACTTATAAATTGGTTATTTAAAAATTATCGAATTATTTTTTGGAAACAATTGTAGGCATTGTACTTCAAATTTTTACAAGATTTGCGTAGAGTATCCATAAAAATTAATAAAGAAGTTATCCAGAAATGAATTTCAAGAAAGTAAATTCGTAATTCGTTGTTTGATGTGCAATAATAAAGTAATCCATAAAGATGTATAAAATAAATCTTCTTTGCATTGCATACTCGTTGGATTCACTAATACTTTTATAGTTTTCAATGTATATTTTCCTTTTAATGTTTACATATATTAAGTGGGAGTTGTTTACATAATTATTCAGTAAATGGCAAGGAGGAACTGTTAAATGAAAGTTTATTTTATTTATGTTTCCTTTATTAATGCTGTGGAGTGGGGAAAAAAGAGAATCTCACATTGGTGCGGAAAAATTACTGCTACACTGCGTTATTAAAAAAATAAAAGTGGTCCACGTTGGCATGAGCAAAATTGTTATTACGCTGTACGTGCGAACAAAATAAATAAGGTTGATGAAGTTCCGGCCTAGCTATAGCGTTACATTAATTAAAGAGTGGTAATAAACTAATTTACGATGAGCATCAAAATTCCAGGACATGTGGGAAATCGAACGAAAGGTATTAATAGAAAAAAACAAGGCTATCCTTAAAACTTTGACTAAATTAAATTGTAAAAATTTTAAACCTTTGAATATACATATTAAGAAAGATGCAACTAATTGCGAAAATTGTAATAAGTATGTAATTAAGCTGCAGGAGTAAAATATATAAGGACTGGTTAAAAAAGTAGATATCGAATGATATGTTGTATTTATGTGTATCCCTGGACACGACTTGTATATCGCATGTGTGATACACGTTGAATTACGTGAACGCAATATATAGGGAGTTATAGCAAAATTTCGACTGTTATGTATTGCAAATACGATGTTTTGAAGTGCGAAGGCACTACATGTATCAGTTACTGAAAAAAGCTACTGATAAACATACACTGCGTTGTGTTCGATTTCTGGAGTGAGGACGATTTTCGTATTTAACTAGAGATTAATCAATTGCGGTAGAGAAACGGCACGCCAAAATTAAGAAATAATTAAAAGCGAGATATAATTGAAAGGATTGACAATATCAAAAATAATATTAAAAGTTTCGTCATGAAAAGTACTTTAGAATGATATGTCATATGACTTTCTTTATTTAATTATTCCAACAATAAAAGTAAATAGCTACGGTAAAACCTTCACAAGAGCTCCTGCTAAATATTTTGTGTTACAGAATTTGAAACGCAATCGTAATTTTAAAATTACATAAAATTAGAACTAAATTGTATATAATTAATGAGAACTATGTGTAAGCACTATACTTAACAAAAAAGCGTAACCCTCATCAATTGAATATACCTGCCCTCTCTAAGAAAAGCAGGTAGATTTTCTAATTTCATATGTTTGCTTTACTACGCTATAATAATTTGAGCGTAGTTTTGTGTATAAATTCGTAGTAACAACATCGTGTTCACAATAAGTGCAAAATATATTAAAAGATTGGAGACCGTATTTCTGTGTAGTCACGCAAAAAGCCCCAAGATGTATAAATTGGCAACAAAATATTTATATGTTTGAAACAAGGAACTCTAACTCAGCGAGATACCATAATATGATAATTAATCGGTTTTTTTAACGATGTTAACATTGAAACAAGCATAACAAGTATTAAGTAGATATAATATAAAAGTCAGTATTATGACTATTTATCGTCGATTACGAGAAAATTATATTAATTGGTAAAGTGTAAATTGTTATCGAAACGAGATGTTACCAAACGTTTACTCCGGGCGCGCGATAACTTAGGACATGAATGGGATAATATAATATTTTCAGACGAGATATCTTTTCATGAATTTGCACCCAAACGCAAAGCATGGACAGTAAAAAGACGAAAAAGTAATTCAGAGGACAGTTGAACATATAGTGCACGGGATTAGTGTTGTGTCAGTGCATACGGTTTTGGAAAATTGTACCTGTTTACTACAAATTTAAATTCAGACGTAAAGTGTCTTTTACCGTCCGGAGAACAATGGTTTGGAATGGACAAGTTACTGTGGGGGCTGCAAGAAACCAACGACGTGTGTGTGTGTGTGTTTCCCGAAAGGAGGAACGACGTGTTAAGAGCAGCTCACATGACGCTTGCTCAGGCGCCGAATTGCCTGCGGAGAGTTGTGATAGCTGTGGTGGACCATGTCCTACTTTTCGAGCTTGTTTCTCTGATGGATTTGACCAATTTGACCATTAACCAATGAGGAAGTCGTATTCTATTATGTGGGCATCTGTTTGCTACAACTGCTGATAGTTTACTCTGATTAAGATGATTGCTGTATTCCATAGTTAAGTCAATCACATTAGTTATATAATTAATTTATTTGACTATAAAATTTATTTTGTCTACAACGAACTACTTGTGCTATAACCGCATCCATTTTTCCAAACTGTCATTTCGTACGCATCATAGCCATCTACAGACTTAAGGCAGCATCGCACACCCTATGCAGCCAACATTGCAGAGAAGTCATCATAACACCCAGCTCAACAGCTCTCTTGGAACCCAGTTGCGAAATCAAGCAGACAATCTAGTAGCCGAATAAGTGTCGTGTGAGTCAGGTTTTAGATTGTCCTTTACTATTCACTAACGCGAACCCAAACGGAAATTTGAGAGCTTTCATACAGAAAAACTTGAAGGAAGGGTTGTAGTTAATTTGAAATCTCCATGTAGAGAGATTAGGAAAATATGGCGGCCTCTATCTGTCGCATATGCTCAGAAACTAATTGATAGTATGCCCAAACGATACGAAACTATAGAGAACAATAATGGGGATTGGACACCCTATTAAAGTACAGCATATTAGTATTTTATATATTTTAATTGATAATATAAATAATCACTTTGTAACAGTTGCTTTCTTTACGTAATATTAGATAACTTCTTGTGGTACTGACTGTATAAAATGAATATTTCTTTTAGTAGTATAACTATTATATTTATTATTATATATAATAATAAATAATATATACTTTCTTAATCGCGTCTCAGTATTTTTTTCATTTACTTAAGCGATCTCCTCTGTATGTACAAACTGTTAGTAGCTGATGCGTAAATATTTGCAATATGTATTTCTCATAATATTATAATCACTGAATTCTCCTAAAATAATGTAAATATTTTAACAAACTAAATTTTCGTTAAACATAGAATTATGCGAATCCGTAAAAAGTCATGAACATAATAATAAATCACTAATTAAATTTACTGCAATAGAGTCTTAATATCCGTACAGTCCTTGAATTTATTTCTAACTTTTTTGGAATCTTGGTCTTTATAGTCACTTAAGACTTCGCAGAGTTTTATTATTTTTTTTTCAGCGACGGCTATTCGTTCGTAGACGCATTCGTACTTGTTTTATAGGTCATAATATTTTACGCAGCGCTCTATAATTAACGGAGTTGATTTTGAACAGAGGTAATTTGCATGAAATTCGCTATACGTTCTAAATTTAGCGGAATTTTTAAATAAAATCTGCACGGCCGAAAATGCAGTAAGAGTTTGTCATTAAACTTGACTATAAATTTGTCCAACTGCACGAACACGTCCTGCTTCTGTTCATTTTCTTTGTGTTCCGGTCATTTTCCCCGTTTCTTTTACGACCTGCTTTTGTATAATTTGGTGAATCTACTTTTTCATGTAGTTTCTTTTTTTAATTCCCAGATGTGTTTCTTCATCGACCATATGCACATAGGGTTTAGCAACCAACGTATATAAAAATATATATTAAAATGAAGTGTTTCTAAAAAAACTTCATGGATTACTTTTTAGATGCTTATATCAAAGAGAAAAACATCAACCCTTTCCAGCAGAATAATTTAGAATAACACTTAAAAATTTATTTTATGTTTTTTGGCATGCATTTAAAAATATGTTAAGAGAGATCTAAATATCAAATTTCCCGTGAAATTTATGATTTTCGACAGTTTAAAATGTTATTCATCAAATTTTATTTTCGTTTCTAAAATTTTTCGTTACCAAAATTATTTTAGAGAATAGTGCAACATTAGCAAATGTTACATTGTTTTATTTACTACGTCGACTGAAAAGAAAGTCAAAAATTCATCGTCATTGTAAAATAAACATAAAAAATACGAAAAGTAAAACCATACAAAACTGAGATAATTGCAGTATTCGCTTAAATATTAACCAACTTGATCACCACATGCTTTTGTACGAAAACGGATCAGTAATTAGACAAAAAAATATTATATATAATTAATATTATTTTTCAACGTATTCTCTTTGTCCATCTATATTCAAGTCTTCATGCTTTTAGAAATGTAAGTTTTACAATTTGTTCGAAATGTGTTTTAGTTTCGGTTATTACTTCGTTCAACCCAAATCTTTTGCCACCGAGCCAAATTTTCAGGTTGAGAAGCAGTCTGAGGAGGTCAAATCGCGCGAATTCGCTGGATGCAAAAGTAGTCTGAAATGTATAGATGTTTGCAATTTAAACAGTCTAAGCGTGAGCACTTGCATTATCCTGAAAAAATTGGCGTTTGGTTCTTCTTGCGTTGTATTACATCGTGCAGTTAACCTAAAAGATATGCATAGTAATTGCCTGTTATCGTTTTACCTTTCCGAAGATAATCGATAAGGAGAATCTTACTACAGTTCCAAAAAACAGTTTCTCTAACTTTTCCGGCTGAGTGTACATTCCTTACCTTCTTTGGAACACTTGTGCCATCCTTAGTTCCTTGTTTGTATGTTGCTTCACTTCAGGCACATTAATAATATATCTACGTTTCATCAACCGGTCCAATTCGACGACAAAAGCTTCTAAATAACCCTCCTTTCGCAAAATACCCTCGGTTCGCTTCAAGTCCCCTGTGCCGGCGTAGCAAAAACAATCCCAAACAAGCACAGAACTTCTTCCTTGTTTGACGGTTGGCGCTATATAACCTTGCAGCATTTTGATCACTCGCTCTTCTTACAAAAAACACACCTTGAATGTTCAAACACTTCAAATTTTGATTCATCAGTCCATAAGGCCCTTTTCCAATCATCCAGTGTCCAATCCCTATGTATTTCTGCCCATTGTGTCATTTTTGCCTGTTTTCCCGTCAAAGTAAGGGTTTTCTTACAGCATGCGGCCGAGATGATTTACAGTTTTTGTTTTGGTCGCGATTCATTTCTGCGGCGATTTCATGTGCTGTCAGTCTCCCATTTCGTTTACTAACCAATTTTATACGCTCAATATAATAGTTATTTGTAGGTGCTCTAATAGATATATTTGCCTGAAATTGGTTATAAATCTCGAAAAGGACCTAATGTAAATGTATTATTTATATTTAAGCGCAATTATTTTATTTTTTTTAGAAGAGTTTACTAAATTTCATTAACTGTCTGAACTAATATGGACGGTAGTGTGGATCATTACATTAAACATCAAACGTAATCATTGGTGTTATAGTGAGGTATTTTTCTATTGCTGATAATGGCAACTTAGATGTCGAAATTCGTATTCAGAATTAAAAATACATTGTGGCAAAGAGTCTATTTTAATTAACTTTTACACTGTCCAAGTTGTTTATAAAGAGAGAAAAGTACTAATCATCTAAAGAGCATTTCATTACTGCTACATTACTTTCTACTAGATAGATAATCTCATATTTTTATTCTATTTTTCTCGGACTTATTTTCGTAAACAAAATGGATTCGTCTGGTTACTTTATGTTTTTTAACGCCATTCAACACTCAAACCTACATTCTCCCATTTTTTTTGGTTTTACTTTCTTTTCAAAGTATGACATGATTTGTTAACTATAGACTTTAATACCTCATCGTAAGTAATACATTTTTTATTTAAACTTAAGCTCTTTCGATACTAATTAATTTTAATGAATTTTGGTTAATTTTTTATTATTCGAAAAACTGCTGAAATCTGTTGACTTTTCATTTGGAACAAAATCATAAATTTATTGGTAATTGTGAAGGGACAATTTTTTAAGAACTTGTTAATAACGTGTTTTTCTCTACAAATGTACTTTAATTATGCCAATTTTTTTTTGTTTTTTTTTTGATATATTATAGAATATTAATATTACTCCAATCAAGTCAGTAATACTTTTGTTAAAGAGTAAGTAGTCGTTTATATTAGTTATTTTTAACTAATAAAAAAATTGCCAACCGCGCTAACACTGTCATAAACCCCACTTGGTCAGCTGTTGCCCGATATTTGGCAAATACATTCTAGTTCTGGCATCGTTTTAATTTTAACCTGGCAGCTATTGCAAAAATTTAAAACTGCCTTTAGGCACTGACCTGACCTCCGTTACTAAAAAGACACTACGCATTAAATAATTTTATACGTAATCAATACAAACGTATTTATAGAACCAGGGCTTTTCAAAAATGTTCGTTATTTAATTATAACTTTAAATTACAACTTTTAGTCTGTCAAGCGTATTGTGAAAGGCCCAGCAAAGTTTGGAAAATCGTTCGACACGAAATCTTCTACTCCAGATTCCAAAGCTAGCGATAAAAAACCTCGGACCGTTCATATAGATGTCTATTGTACTGGCACTGAACTGGAATCGTCGAGTTCTTCGTGTAGTGATTCAGAAAACAAAACCACTTCCTCTCCTCAGACTGTATTTGAATCAGAAAAATTCCGGTTAACACACAAACGTGCCTTAGATAAAGATGTGCCGTATCATTTGCGTAAAAGTAAAAGTAATGATTCCACTAGCAATGTACACAACCTCAGAAAAAAATTCGAAAAGGATGAATCAGATGATGATGGAAGTACAACATATCCATCTCAATTAAGTTCATTTTCAGCGATGAAAGATATAGGTTCTAGTTTTTCAACAAGTGTGCCTCCTTCTTGGTCCACTATGTCAATGACTAGTTATGCGCTACCAGATGATGATTCCGTAGCCAACACATCTTGGAAAGATACATATTCCGATATCGGTAGTCTTCTGGAAAGTCGTTCAAGCATCGCTCAAACCGACAGTCTAGATTTTGTTCCAAGAAGACTTTGGCAAACAGGAAGTATTGAAGAATCTCCCGAGAATGGTAGTCTAATCGAAACTCCGAGTAAAGTTAGTCTACAACCAAGTGATAGTTTTGAATATGCTAATTCGGAAGATCGTGCAAGGATTAAGAAAATGGAACGGATGTGGGGACAGGATAAACAGTGGAAAATACCTCAAATACAAAGAAAACATTTAGTTCAACAAAAGAAGCTAAAAGAATATTTAGATAAGAGAATGAGTGACAAGTCACTGCCTAAATGGGAATCGAAAGACACCGATTCAGAAGGCACTGATAGTGAAGAAAAAGGTTGGACAATTGTAAAAGAAGAAAAGGCGAAGCAAGGGGGAATAAATTTAAAAGATAATGATCTTAAGAAATTCACAGAAAAGAAAAAAATTGATGATAAATTAGTACTTAAATCTAAAACATCTAATTTACCAAGTAATTTAAGTGATTCAAATCTGGCATCCAAATCCCCAAGCTTCTTAGCTATAAGACAACGATTGAGTATGGATCCAAACCTTGGATCCCCTTTTACAATTTTTCCTGGTATATTTACCGAGCAAAGAGCGGTAGCTAAAAGATTCGGAAATATTGTTAACGTATTTAAGAAGCCTGGTCATCATATAGGACCCGCTAAAAATCCAGATTGCACTTGCGACCATTGTCGAAGATACTTTGAGACTTATGGAATACGTATTAGAGCAAGAAGTTTAGGAGATTCAAATGGAATTGAAAATTGGAAGGAAGCTACTCGGTCGTCTGTGCCGCCCGGAATAACAATACCAGAAAAACATGATGTAGTGGATGAGAAGATGGATGTAGGATACACAGATTTTTAGTTGCTTTTGTAATACATTTTCGACAAACGAATTCGCTAGCGAACTTGCGCATACCGGTAAACCCCAAATTAAAAAAAATCTAAAGTAAATAGTGTTAATCATTTAATATACAAGGAAATGTTTAATGTAGGCCTAGGACGCATGATAATTTAATAAATATTTGTGATGCTATATTGTGTTCAGTCGATATATAAATAGTGTAACATATTTTTGCATTTTATAGTTCTTTTCAACATCTGGAGTGCTAACATACTGTAGGTCTTTTATTTTAAATTTCGCGAAAAGTTCCATAGAGATCCATTTGTGATACAGTGGTATATTCCAAATGGTATGTGTGTTTTCTAAATACAGTGCGATAATGAAATTAATGCATTCCAGGTTGTTTATTACAACATTTAGTTTCGTTTTAGTTCTTGCATTTTTATTTATATTGCTTCATAATTGAGTGTATTATAAAGGGTTACCGGTTTTTAGTTTTCAGAATAAAGATTGAACTGATATGTAATAGATATTTTTTTATATGAAACATATTATTTTTCATTTTATATTTTCTGTTGTCAGAGAGTACGTTAAATAAAGGTGTCCTATTCAATTTGTTTGTTTTTTGCTAGAAATATATTACTTTCCTTGAATTAAGTACGAAGTATATGATATTTTTTTCAAGTACATCGGACAACAGAAATTTGCATATTTTTTTTATTTCCATCAATTTGAGACTGCTCACGTTTATGCATTTTTTCGAATACTTCTGTAAGAACTTTATTTTTGATTACTATTCTATTTTGAAATTCTTTTTGGACAAGAACTTCCATCTCTCACATGACGAGTTTTGGTGAGTTTTCATGTGCTAAATAAATTCCTTGAACTAACATTTATTACAATTTGTTCAGGCCCAGTCAAGTTTAGAAGCCAGTAGCAAGAAACTAGACTTACTGAGGAAATCACTCGAACTAAGAGTACAAGAATTACCTCCTGATAGTCGTATAGTACATCAGCTTCGTAAAGAATTACAAACCGTTCCTCAAAGCAGCCATGCACCGGTTCACTATACCAGTTTGCAGCCATTTCCGAAGGAAGGGTCCGAGGGAACTAAATTAGTTAGTTCGTCTTCAAATCTTGGGAGAAGTGCATCAGTAACGGGTAAGTTTATGTACTGACGTCTATGTAATATGAAATTTCAAAATATATATTTAAAAGAATATATTTTGACAATCTAAGGTATTTTTGCTAAAATTTTCCAAAAAATATTGACAATATTTACTTCTAACGAACGTATACTTACTTTTCTTTAGTCAAATACTAACATTAATAACCACTGATCATTAAAAATAAATTGTACAATTTATAGATAGTTATTGACTTTTCTTATGGAAAATTTAGAAAAAAATACCCCCAATAGATGTCATTCAATCTCTTACGAGATCTGAAGTTTAAATACATACATTCTACATATAAAACCCATTATTTCCGTGGATATGTGTCAGGCCTGTCAAAAAGTTTGTTGTTTTTTTTAAATAAAACAAATGTATACCTGGAACATATACTAAAACTATATATTTTTAAATAAAATTTGATTAACTTGGTACGTAGACTTCCGCGGTCGTGGTCCATACAATCTTCTTCTGTGCTTCTGGGCTGGAACCGCGTCACTGGTATAACTGCCGACGTTTCATTGCGACAGACAGTAGTAGTAGTTGAGCCCTGAAGTCCCATACGAGAGAAAATTTCATTAAATTTTCATAGAAAAATAAACTCTCGTGTTGTTTTTTTTTCTAAACTCTAACAAAAAGTTCGTTTTCCTTTTCTGTATTTTGGATCAGTGTAGTTGGATATTTGATTCTGCCCATAGTTGTGAATTAGTGTTGAAAATGCCAAGACTTCGAAAATAACCAAATTATTGTTAACTAAGCGATTTGAAAGGGGTTCTATCGTTAGACTATAGGAGATGAATATGCAAGTCAATGTAGAAGTTTGAAAATAAAGTAATTATACATTTATAAAACATACAGCTCATCTTGTATATAATGCAAGTGATGGTACACAAATATTAAATGTACCGGAAAGTTCAGTCTGTTCCGGTTACAACAAGTTTCAACAAGTATGCGCATATTCATTTGACGCATGTTTGGCTCTCTCTTTCACTGAATGTATACATACTGACCTAGCAAATGAACTAAAACGAAGATGATTTATGTTTGTATTAAGCGACACGCGATCGTGTACCCATGGCTGCAGAAGCGTGTAGAAATTTATTAAAAGTGTTTGGTGAAGGTACAGTTTCTGACAGAACATGTAGAAGATGGTTCGAAAAATTTCAATAGGTAATTTCGACCTTTGTGATAAGTCACGCTCAGGGCGACCATCTTTGATCGACGACCATACTGTCAAGATCATGTTAAAGCGAAATCCTTTTTTGACAACATCGGAGATTACGGAGAGGCTTGCTTCAGCACAACAACTTGGATTGGTGTGGAAATATTCGAGATGGGTGCCACATGAGTTAAATGGAAAGAATTCGAATGATCTTGTCATTATATGCACATCTCTGCTTGCACGGAACAAAATCGAACCCTTTTTAAACCGGATGATAACTGGGAATAAAAAGTGGATCACCTATGAAAATATCGTAAGGAAAAGTGCATACTGTGAATCCGAAAAACTTGCCCCCTTCACCTCTAAAACGAGTTGAGCCTGAGTTTGAGAATGTTAGGTATATGATGGGACATTCAAAGACCAATTCATTTTGAGCTGTTGAAACCGAAAGAAAAGCTAAATTTTAAGAGGTACTGTCAGCAATTGAATGATTTAAAAACAGCTCTCCAAGAAAAGAAGTCAGCGATGTTCAATAGGAAGGACATCATACATCTTCATGATAATGCCAGGCCGCATTCTGCTTTGGGGACTCGTCAGTAACTCGTACAGCTAGGTTGGGAAATTCTGTCGCATCCATCATACTCTCCGAACCTAGCACCTTCCGATTATCACTTATTTATGTCCATACATAATTTTTTTGGTCTAAAATTTAAAAAATGAAGAAAGAATCAGACAAGCACTGATTCATTTTTTCGCCTCTAAGAATAAGGCATTTTTTTAAAATGGTATATACAAATTTCCATCACGCCTGCAAAACGTCATAAATAATGATGCAAATTATATTATTTAATAAAATTTATTCATGGTATGAAAAACGTATTACTTTGTTTTATTCTAAAAACGGACGGAACTTTCCGGTAGACCTAATATTAATATCAAATATTTTTATCTTTATACGGCGCAAGTTGCGATAGAGTATATTTTGAAAATACTTTTTTTCTGAAATAGGAACATTGGAAGTGAGACTCATGGGTTGCCAGGATTTATTAGAAGACGTGCCCGGAAGATCAAAAAGAGAGCGCGACGGCACTTCTAGTCCTTCCGATTTGAGGAGTTTCATGAAAGGTGTAGCAGGTCGTAGTTCCTCCAAGAGTTACAGTGTAAAGGATGAAATAAGCAATGAAATTATGGCTGTATTAAAATTGGACAATCAAACAGTTGCTCAAACTAATTGGAAACCTTGTTCGCAACAGGCTTGGGATCAAAGGTAATCTACTTCAATAATGCTTTTGTTTTGTTTAAATTGATAGCGTTCTCAAATATTTTTATGTTCATTATTTGAATTAACAATACAAAAAATATATCAAAATTTTAGTTGTACGTAATCATGGTCAAACGAAAGTGTTACTTCTAACAGCAAAACTACAAACTCGATTTGTTAAAAGGATGAATGTTCTTAGCAACTAATAAATATTTGTTGCATTTTAACATTGTATTAGTTTGCCAACAAAAATTAATTTGAACAAATTGGAACAATGTTTTGGCAAACATTTGTGCTATTTTCTCAGTATGTCTACGTAGTGTTCCTTTCTTCATTTCATGGAAAGAGAAATATTTAAATATTTTCTGTTTTAACTTATTTATTGCATTTTATGTTGTGGAGATAAACCATATAAATTTAAAACAAAATGTATATATTTATTTATATACAGCTCTTATAACTAAACATATACACTACCGGCCACAGATGAGGGATCACTATAGGTAAAATACAAAACAAATGGTATACGAATAATGTAATTACTATAAAAGTAAACTGTACACCCTCATAAATCAATATAAAATCATTAGTTTTATGAAGAAAAATTGGCACTTTTTATTTTAAGCGACTTTGGTTAAAATATGCACCTTTACACTTAATAACTTCACTTTACAAATTTTGGATAGTCTCAACACAAGTTTTTGAAGAGTTTCAACTGTAATATTGTTCCAAGCATTTGTAAGATGTCCCCACAGCTGTTGCTGCGATTTTTGACAATGTTCTCTCACATTTCTGTCTAGCTCATCCCGCAGCAACTTGATAGGATTCATATCGAGCGATTGTGCTAGCCAAACCAAGAAGTCCTTCTTCTTCTTTTTGTTTCACATAGTTCTTACAAAGTTTAGCACTGTGTTTGGGGTCATTATCTTGTTGGAAATAAAAACATCATTCATCAATTCTATGCAAATCCCCAACACCACTAAAAGAAAATGATTCCCAAACAAGAATTAAACTTCCACGGTGTTTAACTATTGGCACAACACTTTCTATTATCGTATTTTCGCCAACTCGTCTGCCAACAAAATCACGCCGATTACTTTCAAATATTTGGAACTTAAATTCGTTCGTCCATAGAACCCGCTTCCACATTTCCACATCCCAAGGTTGGCGCTCCTTGCCCCATTGTAAACGTTTTTTTACGATTTTGTGATCGTAGCAATGGCTTATGAACAGCAAAAATTTTATGGTAGTCAGCGACACCGGATTTTCACGATTTTTATTTAATTCTGTACGAAGCAGTGGAGCTGTTAACCGTCTATTCCGGTTAGATAACAGTTTCAGCCGCAAATTTTCTTGTCTAGTGGTTATCCTTGGTCTTCCGACACGTTTTTTTGGTTGCATTGCATCCATTGTTATGTACTTTTCACTGCACCTTGCACTGCATCATATGTTAATTTTAATTTTTGTGCTATTGTCCGCAGTGACAATGTATCTTTGTGTAATATTATTATAGCACTACGTATTTCTGCACTTAATTCCTTTTCCTTTTGGCATTTTGTGTTTGTTCGAATACTTTTATTACAACTTACTCGGACAGATTCTAGACGAATACTAAATTTTTCTTAGATTGCAGCATTCTGTGTGGTACCACAAATTCCTATAAATTGTTTCTTAGAACTATTATAATCATGTAATATAAAAACGCCTCTAAAATAAATATTTTCAGGAAAAGTATTAATATTGAATATAGGTCATAAAATGATTAAAGGAAATTATAATATTTTATACTAACAGATATGATTATATAATTTACATAATGATCCGGATATTATTGGTAAACTTCCCAGAAACGCACTCACATCTGTTATTTCAATTGTCCCTACCGAAACCCAGGCATAAAGCGATTCTATCTATAATATGTGATCCCTCATTTATGGTAGTATATGTCTAGATTAAAACCTATTTACTATCACCACCCAAAATTATTTGTGAATTGTTTAAAAAATATAAGCAATCGTTTGATAGCTGTCCCCTTTTAGAAACTGAAAATATATCTACATTTTCAGTAAATTACTGAACGTGTGTAGGTTATAAAGACGTACATAATTTTTTTGTGTAAACTTGGCAATGACGTATGGTATCTTCGTGTTACATTTGCTGTAATCGAAGTCAATCTATTTTTAATTCATAAAAGTATGCTACCATTGTGCTATGACGTCTACAAAACACATATTTAATAAAATTAAATTGTTCTAGCTAGCTACAATTCAGCAACATTGTAATACACATAGGATCGCAATTGATTGACCTGTTTTTTTGTTTGAACGATAAAATTCAAAAAATATTATCAATAAATATATGTATATGTACATGGCTTCCTTGTATTTTAAAAATAACTTAAATATGTACGCATGTGTATCTGAAACACAATGCAACCAGTTTTGTTAACCTGTTTATCTTGGACGAAAATCTTTACTTTTATTTTAAATATTGGCTTATAGGACGTTATTACGTAATTTTGTGTTCGATACATATTTAAAGTTGATGTTTCCTGCGTTTGTAGAAATAAATTCTAATCCAATATACAAAGAAAAAAATAATACAATTGAACGCATCTACTTGACATACATAATGATTTGGATAAGAAAGCAAGAATAAATGTTTATGTAATTGTTATAAAAGATTAATACCATATTAATAACAGATTAGACAAGTTGTAACGATTTTAAAAACAAAGTTACATATAGAACGACTTTTTTAATTGATTTTTTTGAAAGGATTTTTGTGGAATATTATAGCATACATTCTCTGTTTAAATATGAAAAATTACGGCTAACAAGCGGCTATATCGATTTCGGGTGCCAACTTTTGTTATTTGTTGAAATTTTTGATCGCAATTTCGTACATTCCCTAAATAAATTTAATTCATAATACATCGGATTCCACTCTTAACATCGCCAACTCTTTGTAGATTACAAGCATAAACTATGGATTTCAGAAAACTATAAAAATGAATCGCACAGTATTAAATAACGAGGTCTTGCTGCTAAGGTAATTCTTGGTGCAGTAAATTGACTGTCGTTCAAACTTGTTAGCACGCACCGTATTGCTGGAATCAAATTTGTTAAAATTTCATGTCGCCTAGTGGGAAATCTTGCTATCACGTTACGTTACCGTTACGGCTTCCTTCATCATCTTTGAGGGACGAATATATCATACCACCAGCGTAAAATATACACCATACAGTAATTCGTTTGGGAATGTATTCATTATTCGCAATATACGCGAACATTTGTTAATTCTCAAATGCGACAATTTTCTCTTTGTTTTTACGAACACGCTAAGTTAAAAAGGTGTCTGCAGATCTAATAATTTGTGGGCGGTGAGTCAACAAGCTTTAGCTTTTCCCTTCGTTGAATTTTGTATGAAGGTGTAAATCTGTATGAGTATTCATTCATGGAAGCTTTTTATCCACTTGTACCATTTGCCAAGTCTAGGTCTTCGAATCGATAAACTTGTCCCAAGTTGGTACAAAGTCCGTGAGCATCCGTTTATCAATTCAGTTTTGTCAAATTCTGCAATCAAGTCTACCATTCACTCCTTTAGTACACTTTCTCTCTTAAAAATTCCATGTAATTTTCCTATCTTAAAATTGTCACCGAATGTAATGCGTTTTAACAATAATTTGTTCTTTTTATATAGCGTTCTATATATTCCAATTAGAATAATCATGTATTATATGAGACAAAGCATTTGGGAGGTCAATTACAAGCCAAAAAATGGTGCGAAATCTTAATTTAGTGTTTAATTTGAATCACTCGTTATAGATAAATGGAAATGGCATAACAATTTTACGAAGAAATTTATTAAATAATATGAATTGTACTAAATTATTATTATTATTAACTGTGGTCCAAATGTTTTGTAACTTTTTCTAATAATCAGTGCATTTTTACGAATTACCAGGCTGGAATACTTTACAATCTTAGCAGTTTACTTGGTATTGTTATCATACTAGAAAGCGAATGCGTAGACAATAAAATTATCAATTGTCAGAAGAAATTTCCTTATTATTTTTAAGTAAAGTATTAATTAACACCTATTTTAATTAATTTCTCGATTTGACCATGCTAAAGTGTACTTACTTATTACCTTACACAATCTTGGAAACGACTGGCGACTATAACTCGACCATAGATTAATTTCCCATTATCTATACACTATATTAACCCAAATCGAGCCGTGAGTTCATTCCCATTTTGCCAATTGTGTTCATACTGAGCTATTCAAAGTCTTCTCTGTCAAAAAATATCTGTAACAATCGGTGCAATGATTATATTTTCTGAGAAAAATGTCAAGCATATGTGAACTAAAGAATGGTTATGGACAAGGGAACTGTATGTATTCCATACATGTACAATGCTCGAGTCTCCTAATTTTACGAATTGTTTTGGAATGGACTATTTGACGAGTTGCACCAAGTAAAAGCTTTCAAAAAAAATGAGAGGATTTGTTAGTGCACAGGATATGTTCAGATTTGTAACGACTGCTAGAAGTTTGGAGGGTTTAAAAATTATACTATAACACTTACTATAACACAGACCATTCCATGTCGGGTCATGATTCGATTATCTACAGCTCAGACATACAACTGTAACCAAACTCATACGTAATTCGCTACTACATGAATGACAAATCGACAAACTCGTTTGACAGACCAATCCATTCGTAAACGGTAGGCTTTAGAAATATAATCGACAAACTTTGATTCATTCGAGCATAAGACACGTTTTAATTTTTCTATAGGTCTTTGACGTCCTTTCTAAGGCAATGTCTTTTTGTTTATTTATAGTATTTAAGCACTTAGGCATAGATCTTTCACGATTATATATTCTTTTAAGCCCTTTTCAAGTCATCATATTGTGTTGTAGGTAGGTCTTGTTCTACCAGAACATTCCTTCTTTTCGTTTTATAATTTCCCGCAGACGCTCACTAATCTTGAAACTACCAATTCCTCGATTTGGGATTTGTTTCCAAGATCCTTCGCATTCGCATATTAAAATCAAAGTAGTATATTAGCATTTGTTTTAGTGCAACATAATGCATGCAGATGTCTGATGACTGGCATTCTATATAATAGACGGTTTAATGAGATAATAATAATTCAAAAATATTGCTGTTGACTGTGAGTTAAGCATAACTCCAATGAATTTTGTAATTATTGGAAAGTACTATCATGGCTCTCATCCAATTTATTGTGTACGTAAAAAGTGTTACATGAATTGATTCACTAGTTTAACTGTACTCTATTTAGTTTTGAAAGGATAAAATATTATTCTAAATGATCAGTGCATTCAAAATAACTAGATGTTTGTGTCTGAACAATGTGGGCAGACAAATTATTCAGTGTAATAGTCACAAAGAAATATGCAAAGTAAAATTTATTTTCAGAAGAAAATGTAATAAAATTTTCTTTAAACATAGATTTCCTTATTAATGCAATATTATTCTTTGTTTTATTTATTAACAAAAAGCAAGCAATTATACGAATTTCAAAACTCACTGACCCCTTCCACTTACGAGTCCTTTTTTGATTAATGTGGCTTATAAAAAGCCAAGCATCAGCACGTGAATGTACTGGCAGTGGGCGAATTGCGTCAATGTGATTATATGATAGGATTGGTAGATTTTTCGAAATTTTCAAAATTGACTCACTTTAACATTATAATTATTTTGAATGGCTATTTAATGCCAAAATTTGTAAATTCGTCGAATAGTGGATTGAAGCTAGTACAAATTTTAAATACATTATTTATTAAATATCAAAAAAATGTTATTTAAAATTCACAAAAATATATGAAAGTAAAAAACCTAAATCTGTAAATTTAATGTACGGATACAAATTATTCTATTGATAATTTACCATCAGCTTTTTTATTTTTACCAATATCTTAGTTGATTAAATATCTTACGGAATTACTAGTCTTATATCTAAAATTTCTTTAAGAATGAAAATGATCATGAACCTAAGAATATGCCTACATAATGAATTCTACTTTGCTTTTTTTTTTCAAAATAAATATCTATCGGCAAGGAAAAAATGATAATTTTTCTTAATAATACACATACATTTGTACATATTTAATACGAGGGTAGCCGTTTATATTTCGGGAAGTGGCAACACTGTTAGTGTTGCCTCCGATCTGATGATTGCATCGTGAAGTTTGTCATTTTTGACAATATATTTACCTTGACAGTTTTATTATCTGGTCGCTGTTTCTATTATTGACAGTAACTTGAAAATTTTATGTCAGCGAAAAAATAGAATTAACTCGTGAACATTTTCGTGCAATTATTTTTCATAACTTTCGGCGTGGATTATCTCAACAAGAATGTATCGATGGGCTGAATTCTTTATATAGTGATGTAGCACCATCGAAAACTACGTTATATCGTTGGTATAGTGAATTCAAACTTGGACGGCGTTCTTTGGACGATGAATTTCGTGAAGATCGACCTACAAATGTTGTTGTGTCGGAAAACATTAATGCAGTGTCTGAATTGATAATGCAAGACCGTCATGTGACATACCGTGAGATCGGGGCATCTCTAGGTATTAGTAACACCAGCGTGCGTAAGATCCTGCATGAACATTTAGCCATTAAGAAGCTATGTTCACGTTGGGTACCATATAATTTGACAACCGCTCAAAAAAGGACTCGCGTCGATTGGTGCCAAGAAATGCACAAAAAATACAATGGCGGTGCTTCAAAGAACATTTATAAAGTCGTCACAGGTGAAGAATCTTGGTTCTATACATATGAGCCCGATAGTAAACAGCAGTCGACTGTGTGGGTATTCCAAGATGAGCCAAAACCAACAAATACTATTTGCGCTCGAAGCACGTCAAAACAAATGATCGCCTGTTTTTTCGGAAAAACCGGTCACGTGGCAACAGCCGTGCCCTTAGAGAGTTGTTTGGATGTACCCAACCCAACCGTGCCCTTAGAGAGTTGTAGAACGATGACTTCCGAATGGTACGCAACTATTTGTTTGCCAAATGTTTTTGAAGAAATATGGAAAACAAACCGAAAACAACAGATCATTCTCCACCATGACAATGCGAGCTCTCACAGGTCGGTTCCAACAATTGAATATTTGACCGGGCAAAACATTGAATTGATGAGCCATCCGCTGTGCAGCCCTGATCTAGCACCCTGTGATTTCTTTTTGTCCCCACACGTGAAAAATAAATTTCGTTGTTAACGGTTTTTTACGCCGAAAGAGGCAGTTGAGACATTTAAAACTCATATTTAGGAGATACCGCCTTCACAATGACAGCAATGCTTTTCGAATTGGTTTAAACGAATGCAAAAGTACATTGATTTTCAAGGAGAATATTTTGAAAAGCAATAAAACTATTTTCGATAATCAAAAATTCTTTTTTGTTTGCTATTCCCGAAATATAAACGGCTACCCTCGTACAAACTAATATTTGTGACATATCACGTGATTTAATATTTTAACATCACTATCAGTATTTATATTATATATATATATATATATATATATATATATATATATATATATATATATACAGTAGCGGACAAAAGTTAAGCAACTGTACCTACTAAATATCTCTATTATAGCCAGAAACATAATGGAAACGAACGTGATCGCCATATCATCAAATTGAAAAATTGGGACTTTTATAAAGATAAAATCACTTATTTAGTGTTTAATGCTTTATTCTAAATAATGAAAATCTTACAAAATACCATATAACATATAATTTATAGGTGACATAAGTTAAGCAACCTTTAACGTACTAGTAACGAAAATGACATCATAAATGTATTTAAATGAATATTAATATTTCGTCGCATAACCTTTATTTTCAATAATAGCTGCGCACCGTCGAGGCATTGATTCGATCAAATTGGTAAGTATTTGTGGATCAATTTGTTGCCACTCGATTGATAACGCCTTATGGAGTTCATCTGCGTTACAATACGTTTTATTAAGCCTTAATCTTCTATCCACAATCTCCCACAAGTTCTCTATCGGATTCAGATCCGGCCAAGAAAGAACATTAATTCTTTGCCTACTTAGCCACTCCTTAACGATCCTAGCCGTGTGCTTAGGGTCGTTATCGTGCTGAAAATACCATTTAAGTGGCATATTCCATTCGGCAAATGGCAACATAGTATTTTCCAATATATTTTTGTATACAAATCTATCCATAATACCATCTATGCGATGTAGTGGACCTACACCATTACCAGAAAAACACCCCCAAACAATGACATTGCCACCTCCGTGCTTTACGGTTTTCGTGTAATATTTTGGATTTAATCTTTCTCCTTTAGGACGCCTTATATAGCAAATTCCATCGCTGCGAGAGATATTAAATTTGGATTCGTCGCTAAATAAGACAGTTTTCCATTTTTCTACAGACCAAGATGCGTGTTCCTTCGCAAAACGTAGTCTCGCTGCTCTCTGTTTTTGTGTTAACAAAGGTTTTTTCGCTGGTCTTCTACTGTATAATCCGCCGTCTACTAAACGTCTGCGTATAGTACGTGCGCTGACATTACAATTTACAGTACATTTTATTTCCTGAGCACTTAGCCATGGATTTTTCTTGCATAGGCGACGAATTCGGTGATCCTCTCTGTAAGTGGTTTTTCGCGGTCGTCCAGAGCGAAATTTTGTAGCCACCGTACCTCTAGCTTCATATCTCTGTATCATTCGGGACACTACCGATTTGTCTATGTCGAAACTTTCGGAGATACTTGCTTGTGAAACACCTTTTTTATACTGCTCAATTATTTTTACCTTTATATCGTCTGAATACACTTTCCGTGACATAATTGATTAAGCTATTAACAAATGCGTCACGTACGATCTCAATCCTCTCGCCTACTAACAAAATAACACGCCTGACAACCGCGACACAGACAAATAAGGGGTTCCCAGAAGTGTTGTGTATCAAGTTGCTTAACTTTTGCCGTCTCAGTTTTTTGCTTCATTACAGTGATAAAGCACAACTCATGTTTATAGTTATAAAATGTACATTTTTGTATGAAAGTAAACATATGTGATATATACAGAATAGTATCATCCTATTATAATTTGATTATTTTATGAATTGTAAATAAAACTAGTATTTTTGTAGAGTTGCTTAACTTTTGTCCACTACTGTATATATTATTATTATTATAAGCGAATAGTTTTATATTTTGTTTTTTACATAGAAATGAACAATTCTTTTATAGTATATAAGTATTTTATTCAATTTTATATAGACTATTTTGGTCCAATACATTTTGTCATCTTTCTGGTAGTAGCATAATTCCACACTTGTATATCTTCTAATCTTTATATGTAAAAAAGTCAGTGATTTTTGACATTCTCAGTGGAATTAAGTGGTTTTTCATCTAAAAAATTAAGATTAAAACAAGTGGCAGTCAGAAAATGCTGGATCTGGCGAATATAGTGGGCGCAATAGCTGTTGTAACAGCTTCTGATGAGTTGGAAACCTAGCGTTATCATCTTCTTTAATTAATTTTGACTGTTTCTGTTTCATGAAATCACACATTTCGTCCAACTGGTAATAGAATACTCCTGAATTAATTATGTAATTGTTTGGCAGAAGCTCAAAATGCAATTCATTTTTCGAAGTGCTTTTAGCCCGCTCATGTTTTCTGCTCCATAATCATTTGCATTCAATATTGTTGTATACAATTCATTTTTTATCCCCTGTTATGATTGACTTCAGAAATTGCCTTTCTTCTTCATATTTTAGTAGCAAATTACAGACGCCAATACGACAGAGCAGTCGTCTCTTTCTTTGAAAACACGTGCAACCCAAATGTCTAGCTTTGATGTGAAACCAGGTCATTTCACATAATTATGAATAGTCGACTTCCATAAATTCATTGTTATTGGACGATTTGTTTCAATCTATACCTCATCAGTTTCAGAAAACGAGGTGCATTCTTGACATTGAAATTATCAGAACGAAAATTATCAAACCAGTTTTCGCCGTGACGTTCTATTAAGACGACTTCTGCATATATTTCACTTAACTTTTTTTTTGCGTTCCTAACTTTTCGTTAATAAAAAAGTAAAATGTGCCGAAAATGCTTCTTTTTACTTTCCATTTTCAAAATCACGACATATAAGACAAATAGAGAAAATCAAAAACATTTTCTTTGTAAATGAAACTGAAATTTTTGTATCGGTTTTGCATATGTATCAGTCCCTTCTTTGTTTTGCAAAGCAAAAAATCTACGCAAAATGAATTTAAGAAAGCAATGGAGATGTAGTCGTTGATTAGCATTATGTATGAACGAATGATTTATAAAAATTGGTGCCACATTTGTTTGCTCTGAAGCAAACATTAATTTATAGGACCAGCCGATTAATTGAAATTTTGCAATAAGATTACAATCAAATTTATACGGGATTTTATGTATAAAAAGAATGTACGAAAATCGTTTTATCCAATGGAAAGGTTAGTTTGTCGGTCTTTTGAAATGCAAAAGAAATATTCTCCATCAATTATATATGAAGAACGATACAATAATATTGATACATTCCGATGGATTTTCAAGTGTTATCGTCAATTAAAACTGACTGAATGAACGTTTAAAATCGTCCCACACTAATCGCATTCGCTATATTAAATTCACTAAATTATGTTCATAATTAATAAATTTAAAATATTTCTACGATAGTTGAGAAATGACTTCACTTGAACGAAAAGCATTTTAAACGTTCCAAATTATCTTTACATAGCTGTTCTCATTGACCACTTCAGAGAAGGATTAGGGAAACTGAGAAAGTGCAAGACAGACATTAAGATTTTAATTTCTTAATCCGTAAAACTAAAAAAGAATTTTTTTTAAGTGAAACTGTTGCTTCTAACTTCGAATCGGCATGCCTGCACTCTTTGAAGCAGAATTGTTTCTCTTCGCATACTTCTACCGACAATTAACTATACTTTGTATAATAAAATAAATACAAGAGATTTTCAGAAGAGATTAGCATTAATACTACGAAAACTTTATTTATTAATCTTAAACAACGATACTCTTATCAGCCACTACATAGTTCCTCCATAGTGTAATTAACTTTATCTGATGCTGCTGTTATTCAAAGACATGATAAAAATCATTTATTAGGGGCTTCTTCAAAATCATGCAGCTTTAAGAGCATCCAACTCTATTTGAAACCGCCGTCATTTAAGATCTTTTTTTACTTAAAACTCAACTATATCTGAACTATATATAAGGGGCGATCAGTAACCAGTGAGCCTAACGAAAGAGATCAATTTTTCAATTTGACAATTCTTCAATACATACCAGATAAAATTTACGTTCATTCTGATCATAAAGATCTTTCCTATTTCAATAAAAAGTGAACTGTTTCAATTTTGTTTTGAAACATGACAAAAACGGATCACGATAAGTGATTAAGTCCTTGTTTTTAAACAGCAAAAGAAAGCTGAATTTAAAGCTAACTACAGAATGCATTTTAGCACGAAATTTAGAGGAGTTAAAACATGATCTAAACATTTCTGACGCCGAATAATAATGGTTGATGAAACCTGGATATACAATTATAATTATATATACAAACAATCGGAACAATTGACCGAGGCTGGCATAAGTGTCCCAAAGACGACCATACACTCAGCCACTCAGTTTATGGTTACTGTCTTTTAGAACTGCAGTGAGTTTCATCTTACCAATTGTCTTGGAAAAGGTAAAACAATAACATTCGAATACTACGTATGCGTTTGTTTCAATGGCAAACATTTATGAACTACATCTCGAAATGCTTCCGCATCCATCTTATTCGCCAGATCTGGCCTCTCAGAATTTTTCCCAGCCTGACAACTGGGCTCGCGGGCAAGAAATTTGGGTCGAGGAGAAGATAATCACCATTGCATTTTAATTCTCAACTGAAATTAGAAACTGTTTTGTTTGTATTTTAATATCTGAATGTGTTTCTTTGTTAATTCAATTCTTTAAGTAAAAAGTAATACACAATTTATAATGTACTGAAAGAATACTTTTAATATAAAAGTTTTAAGAAACTTGCTAGAACTGACTACAGCTAATACATAAACATAACACATAATTTAACTCCACAAATAACTCTTACACGAGTTAAAGATTAACCTTAGGTTGTATATAAGGTGATGTTTCAAATAGAAAATAAATAATTTAAAACATATTTGCCAATATATTTTACAACCTCTGATATTAATATTAAAAAAATAATAGGTAAGAAAGCATTTTTTATCAATTTACTTTTTGCTTTGTATTTTACATTCGATTTTTATTTTAATTCAGGTTTTCTATCGAACTGGACAAAAATAGAGAATTAGAAATTGGCATCTATTGGCGTGACTGGCGTTCTCTGTGCGCTGTAAAATTTTTAAGATTGGAAGAATTTATTGACGATGTTCGTCACGGAATGGCTCTTCAATTAGAACCCCAAGGGCTGCTTTTTGCTGAGGTTAGTTAATTATGGTATTAAGTATGTTAAAAACTATGCAAAATTGTTAAAATTAATTTATTTCTAGGATTTAATGAATATAAATATGTTTTGTAAAATCTTTATTTCTAGATAAAGTTCCTGAATCCAATGATAACGCGACGGCCAAAACTGAAACGGCAGAGGAAGATATTTAAGCAAGAAGTGAAAAACTTCCCTAGAGCAACACAGATGAACATAAATGTCGCAACATGGGGTCGACTACTGAAAAGATCCACACCAGCAATTCAACAAGTAAGGATGGCACCGCCTAGTCCACCCGAAGCTCACGTGAGTCATATATGAAATATATACTATTTTAACATATTGTTAATTATGTAGTCGTTACAGATATCATTTGCTGCACCCTCTGAGGATAAACCAGAAACACCCGGTGAAACACCCGATCCACAAATTGGCGGTCTCGGTGGTCAAAGACCTTTAGGTCTTAGTATACCCGTCTTACCACCTGAATTGCCACCACCACTTCAAGTTGGTATACCTCCACCTCTCACTAAAAAGAAAGCCCCGGCAACTCCTCCACCACCATTACCACCTAGATATGATACCGATGAGGTGAGTGTCAATCAAAAATGTGTGTCTAATAAAGTTCAATTCAACTTTATTTGTTATTTTGATGTGCAACATGCAATAATACGCATTTAAAGTATCGTAAAATGATTTTATATTTATGCATAAATGTATAAAAAAGATAGATAGTGCATATTGGAAATTAAACATTAGTGAATGTTTAATTCTATTATATTAAAACTTTAGTTCCGAGTTTTATTGTGTGCTGAATTCCTTGTTTGGATCTTATCAGCTTTTGTAAGATACAATTGTCTATCGTCAGATTATGATGTCAAAATTAACACAGTTTTGGATGCTTATTATTTGCATTATAAGAATTGGAAATTCTGCAAGTTTAAAGGGAGCTATTATGTTATATGTTGCCTTACACGGGCTTTTGTTCAATGTGTTCTTTTTACTCTGTTAGTAAAGCTTAAATAATTCTGAGTTGTCCACATATTGGACAGAATTATTTTCCAATATGTTTAATACAAATACCACATTTTAACAAATTACAACTCATAATTTGAAGGCATAAATAATGTTGCTTCAAAAATTTAATGAAATATATTTCAAAGAGGGATGATTTGATGTTAAAAAAAACTCTCCAACTGCAATGATTAGTTTAAAAGAATGTCATAGAAATAAAATTGGTAAAATTTTTATTTTTAGACATTTTAACACATTCTTTAATTCTTTCATTTGAAACACCTCAACAATATAAGTTGTTACAAATTTTATTTTTTAAAAATTATCCTACAGTAATTAATCTACTGCTTGTTAAATTGTACTTCCCATCATCACTAGTTAATATGTTTACCCACTATAACATTGGCTGCATCATCTACAAAGTTTGTTATTGACTTCTTCCGTTCTAAGGGATCTTAATAGATTTATTTAATACCTTAAGTTCTCATACTGAATCTTTTTTACTCTAAGTAGTCTGTTAGATGTATAAATAAATCTCTTATTTGAAGGTATTATTTTCATAGACATGTGGATAGTTACGTTTTTATTCTTCATCTTATCTAAGACTTGTTCTGTATTCAGGAACATTGCTTTTTAATTTTTTTTATATTACATGAATATTTGAGATGTTCAAGGATGAATTAATATTTTTTAAACATCTAAATTTAACGTTTTTAATATACAATATATTGGAATTTATTATATGGATGTAATTAATTTTCTTTTATATAAACGATGTTCTCATGTTAAATCTACGTATTACTTTTTATGAATCACTTTTAATTTAAATATTTTTGATTTCCCTTGCTAATATTAAGCATATTGCTGATCAAAACGAATTTTATGCAACTCTGTGTTAGTCAGTCACTATTTATTTTCGTTTATAATAGATTATTTATTTAAAATACAGTGCCTGGTAATTGAATTAGCTGAATTTAGATCAAATTTGTAGGGTTTACCAAATTTTAACGAAAATAAAACACTCGTACAACAAATATATAATACATAATTTATTATTAAATATACGATACATTATTAGATACTTTGCAAATCCTCGCTTAGTTTTAAGAACTGTTTCGGTTCTTCAACAATATTTTGTAATTCTTCATTTTCGAAGCTTTTCAGTACGATCGTTTGAAGCATTTATGGTATTTTAAAACAATATATAATTGCTTTGAGAGCACCACACTTTAAATTATGAGGCGAGGAAGTTATTTGCTTGAATTTCACACAATTTTGAGTGATGCTCAATATCTCCATTCTATGGGCTGTTATTTTGATGATGATGTAATATAAGCAACTCATATTTTGTCACCAATTATATTAGGCTGGAACAATATCGCTTTCGACACTACATATATCTCTCGAGGAAAATCGAAGCTCTGGCTAAACGATTGATGTTGTACAACCCAGTCAGTATTTTTAGTATACCCAGCGTGAGTACAACTTCTATAATTTTAAGTTTTATCATAATTTCAAAATAGCTGTTGTGCAGTGGTTAATAACTTAGGTGTCAAGTTTTTGTCAAGACGGAATTACAAAAGCTTGCCGCATGATACTAAAAGTGCCTTAATATGATTGAAAATTATGTTTAAAACTAAGTTGAGGTCCAGACTTTCATGTTTTTGCTATTAAAACAGATTTTATTTGAAAAATATACCTTGTATATTAAACTTTGGTGAATTATTGAGCCAAGATAATATTGGTGTTTCGAAGGTTAAAAACATCTTTAAATAATTAATAAAAGATATTAAAATTGTTTGGATTACTTTTTCGTGTTGATGTCGGTCCATTACTTCATTCTTAAAGTATAAAGATTCTGTTCCTGTTGGCTACACATAACCATGTAATAATGATAGGAGAATATGAACAGAAAAAGCTGAGGAAAATTGTATTATTAGTGATGTCAGCCTTAAAGGTCAACAAAATAGAACGTATTTATAACAAACTAAACTTAAAGTTTTTTAAGTAAATGACGGCTAGATTAATTCATCTACTAGGTACTGTATATTATATCAACCTATAATAGAAAATTTAAAAAAATATTTCATGAAGAACAGGTGATTTTAATTCATTCCAAAACTATTAGATATTAGACTGTATCAAAAGTTTTCTCCAAATTTCAAAGGATGAATTATTTATTACAGAAAACGAAAGAAAATACAAACAAAAAAGGATTCGTATTCATTGTAAATGTCATTAAACCACGCACCATTTGTAGAGCTTTTTAGATTTGGTCGTTCTCTTGGTTTAGATTTAAAAAATCTGCAACTTCAGCGTTGAGGAATCGCTGTCCACTTAAATCATCTTCTATTGAATGGAATAAGCTATAGAATTGCTTTTGATGTTGAGTAAGCCTTTTGCTAAATCAAACGTGTTCTATCTGCCCGCGTATTATCGCGTCTTCTGTTCACCAATGCTGTATATTTCTGCCTGACATACATCCTATCCAATTGTTGATTGTACAGCTTGGCATTAATAGCTCTGCCTTCTGAAACCATCTTAAAATTCACTACTCAAAATCCCATCAAACTCTTAATGCAACCTTTTTTTATTTTTTTATCGAATTATCGGATAGGATTGTTATTCAATAGGGACCCGTTGTCTTTTCTTATCAAAATTGATAAAAAAATCCACTTCCTATCTGGAGTAACAATTCGTTGCCAGAAATGAACAATGGCACTTTTAAACAATTGTCGACGGCTCTCTACTCGACTATTGGCTTGATTGATTTTTTCGGTTAGTTCATGTGCACCATTTCGAGGACATTTATTGTAAAATCCAGAACGACGCATATGACGAATGATGGTATCTACTAGCATAAGGCTTACCTTTTCGTATAGCGTGTATAACCTCTTCATTCGAAATAGATGACCAGTCTGAACGTGACTTATCTTTCAAATTAATTCTCCATCAAAAAAGCGCTTTAACCAATCTGATACCGTTTCTTGATTTGTTATATTGTCACCTTTGTTTCCCCTCTCTGTATATTCATTGGATTATATGTAGTCGTTTTTCAAATAATGTCATACGAATTGCATACTTTTAATCAACCATTATGAAGGCTTCATATCAATAAAATGCTTAGCGCAATATATGACAAGTGACATATATTTAAAATGCTTTTATCAAGGACATGAGAAAATGGCGGGAACTTCTGATACAGTCTGTTTAGTAATACAGGATAAATTCAACATATGCTTTCTATCTAGACTTCTTGCATGAATATGTTTCTTCCAACTTTCATATAATAAGTATCAGCATAGTAGAGTTATGTGTTGTTATTATTGTAATCACTTCTCTGTATATAAAAATAGAATATGGTTTTTGGAAAAAGATCCATAACTGGTCATTAATGCGTAAATAAAGGTTAAAATTATTAATTGTATAATGTCCGACTGCTTATGCAATACAAGTGTGCCAAAGTTGAAAAGAAAATGCCAGAAGTGAGATAATAAATTTACCTATAATAACTAACAGTGAATGAACATTACCTATTTCCATACAAATTTAAATTCATGCATAGCTATATTTTATATTTAAAATATAGCTATGCATGAAGTTCAGTTACAAAATGTCTAAAATTGTTCTTGAGAAAAACAGAAAAGTTCTACGTAAATTAAACAATTCATTTTTACATTTATTATTCAGGTGAACAATTATGAAGAAGTATGATTGTTCAGAATCGTATTGTACGATTGCAAACTGAAAGAAAATATATTAATATACTATAATCTGATATTTATTATATCCTGTGTGTTATAGCTGAATATCACTCTGTTTTTCTAATTTCTTTTCACAAGCACTTACTTTTGTAGCTTTATTGTTAGAGTGCACTTGTCGCTTGCTTACAGAATCTTGTATTGCGGGAATTTGATTTCTTAAATGAGGAACGGGAAATTACGAGATCAGGCCCACTTATCCTCGGTAATCTACCTACAACACCCACGACTCCACAACCAGAGCCTATTGTACCACCTACACCAGAACCTGTAGTAGAATTTCCGGAAGATGAGGTATGCAAGACCGCGCACTGTTTCTCAGAGCACTTTGTATTTGAAATTGTATGTACTAAGAAGATATCACGTTGAATGTCTGCTTTTTGGGTATTTTGCGTTTTTTTTATAAATATACGAATTTGGTGTCATTTATAGCATTGATTATTTATGAAGGTGCTTTATTATAATTGAAATAATATATATGGGTCTTAAAAAAATATGTTTTGCAATGTTTAGGTACATTTTGAGGCACAACTTGTTCCAAGGCGTCCTGTTGTTAGAGAATTGGGTTATAGAGATAGCGCTTATGAATCCCGAAGACATTCCCAATACACGGGATTATGTATGGAAAATTTCAAATTTGTCAGTGTTTTGGGTCGTGGTCATTTCGGTAAAGTCATATTGTCTCAATATCGCAACACAGGAGAATACTTTGCCATAAAGGCGTTAAAGAAAGGCGATATTATAGCTCGCGATGAAGTGGAGTCACTGCTATCAGAGAAAAGAATTTTCGAAGTGGCTAATTCTACAAGACATCCCTTCCTCGTAAATCTTTTCGCATGTTTCCAAACAGAATCACATGTTTGTTTTGTTATGGAATATGCCGCGGGCGGTGATCTCATGATGCATATCCATGCCGATGTTTTCAACGAGCCACGAGCTGTGTTCTATGCAGCTTGTGTAGTATTGGGTTTGCAATATCTACACGAACATAAAATCATTTACAGAGACCTGAAACTCGATAATTTATTGTTAGACACGGAAGGCTTTGTGAAAATTGCCGATTTTGGATTATGCAAGGAAGGAATGGGTTTCGGAGATAGAACTGGAACATTTTGCGGAACTCCTGAATTTTTAGCTCCAGAAGTTTTAACCGAGACATCCTATACAAGAGCTGTCGATTGGTGGGGTCTAGGTGTTCTAATATTTGAAATGTTGGTCGGAGAGGTGAGTTTCTATTATTCGTAAATGTGCATATATTTACTTTTTCTAATTTCCAGAGTCCTTTCCCGGGTGATGATGAAGAAGAGGTATTTGATTCAATTGTAAACGATGAAGTCCGTTATCCCAGATTCTTATCACTAGAGTCGATAGCAATTATGAGACGGGTGCGTACATTGAATAACTAAATTAAGATCTTTATATGCCAGAAATGGTTCCATAATTATTTTTTTATAGTTATTGCGTAAAAATCCCGAACGACGTTTAGGATCTAGTGAGAGGGATGCCGAAGATGTGAAAAAGCAAGCATTCTTCAGAAATATACAGTGGGATGATTTACTAAATAGAAAGGTTAAACCGCCATTTGTACCTACTGTGGTAAGTCAAGCGGCTATTTAAAAAGTTAGAATGAAGTCTAATAGAGTTAAATATTTTAGGGTTCTAACGAAGATGTCAGTAATTTTGATGAAGAATTCACTTCAGAAAAACCACAACTATCGCCTCCAAAAGAACCAAGACCTCTTACTGACCAAGATCAAAATCTATTCAGAGAATTTACATACATGGCAGACTGGTGCTGACATTAGGAGTTAAAACAATTCTGTTCATGTATCCTATTGACATAAGATCCTAGAATACCGAAGTCAAAAGCAATGGATTATGCAATCCCCAAGATCAATAGTAATAAATCAACACAAGACTTTATTCTGTAATGTATAATTGGAAACAAATTGCCAATTGGAGTAGGATGCTAAGCATATTATTTTAGCAAGAGCTACAGTCTTAGGTAATCATGTCTTTCTGTCAAGTGCTAGACGGATCGTCGAATTTTAAGTGTTATATACATATATATATATATATATTTTACTAAAAGCGAAGTGAAGTTAAAATTATATATATAACGAATTATTTCTTTGTTAAGATATATAAGTTTTAATATTTATGCATATTAAATGAACAAATTTTAGGTAATTTTCAAGTCTGTATTTTAATATTATACTTTTTTGAAGCTCCTATAAATTTTTATTTGCCTTTTTAGTTAATTGAGAAATTAATTTTTAATATTTTACCATCTGTATTGTAAATATATATATTTTATATATGTAGCTGATTATTAATTATAACGTTTAAATTAGGTACATATAAATATTTAAAAGCTCTTCCAAGTATTCAAAAGCAATTTTATACAATATCGAGACTATATTTTGGTGTTTGTTAGGAGTATTATTTTCGTTTGGAAGTGCCTGGTTTATTTTCATTGAATTGATAATAAATGTAATGATATATAGCTCAGATACCTGTACATAAACTACTAATTCTGATGTAATCATATTTTTTGATGCTTTAACCGACCTATTTAAATTATGTAAGTTTTCATACTGCATATATTAAATGACAATATGAAAAACTAGTACATTGTTTTATTCCAGTTCTCCAAATGTAAAGATTTGATGGTATTATCTAATATGTGCAATAATAAAGAAGACGGCAAACAAAAAATTGATAAAAAAACGAACAGCAGACAGAAAACAATTGCTTTTTAATTTAATAAATCTTGGCAAACCCTACTTTTTTGTATTTATTTAAAGCTAGTGTAATATCTTATTACGTAATGAATGCTTATCTGGTATCGCACCATATTGCCGCTAATATCCTTTCTGTCCACTTTATTCATTTAAAAGAACAGCTATGTAATGTTTTTTTTAATTAATAATTTATGTATTCATTGAATTTGATGGAGCCTGTGGTTGATTAACTTAATCACTAAGGTTGGTATATAACCCCTTTCCACATTAACTTTTGTAATTCTGTATGCGCATTTCGACAACCAAGTTGTCATCATCAGCAGACAATTGCAAAGTGTCGCACCTGGCAAAACACGGCGAAAAACACCTGTACGAAAACAAACTCCGTACGCGATCTTCACCGCTGAGAACCAAGATGTACACTATAGTGTACATCAAGGGGTTATATACCAACCTTAGTGATTATGTATTCATTCTTTTAATGAGTCGAAGTTAACAATGTATTATATATTTGGATTGAATGATGACGGAAAAAAGAAAATATAATGTGTATAATGTATACTACAGTATCTCGTAATTAAATTAGCCCAGGTCTCAGTTATGATGTATAGTATACTATGAATTCACATTATTATACAATCTCTGAATGATAAATGTACATATTTCTTAAATACAGACTGTTAGCTAATAATATAGTATACATATTTATTTCATTTATAGCATTGAGTTTCAAGGTCTTTTACCGAACTAAAACTTTATCGGCGCTCGCTAAATTCTAGAAGGGTGAAGTGGTAGTATAATGCGTTTATACAAGTATAATTTATTCCGAAATGTTAGAACCTTTGACGAGTGTGTTTATGATGTATTTACCGTTTCTAGTTTAGCGTCTTACAGTTAGATTAATGGTGCGGTAATTTTACACTTGGCGAAAGAAAGTTTGCCCTCAATATTTAGTAGTTGACGACATTATCATCGGCCTCACAAAACCATTGAAAGGAAAGATAGAAAAATCATTAATACTGCTTTGCAAAATGGGCGAACTTTCATCGGAGAGTTGTTACATCTTCTTCAGTCCTGGAATATAAAAATATCGGAGAGTACTTTGCGAACTTGATTATACACTGCTTGATTAAAATGTCGCCGGTCGGCGATAAAACCGCGTTTAACCGAAACAATAAAGAAAAAGCGTCTACAGTGGGCCAACATTTTACTGTTGGAGAATGGGGAAAATTTCCGTAGAAAATAATATAGCAAACAATTTAATGTTTTATATTACGTTCTAGTTACTCTTGTTAATTTCTCAATCACAGGTCATGTCCAGTGACACTCACGACCCGAAGCGGTTGCTGAATCTATCAATCTTGTAAGATAAACACCTTTGAAAAACTGCCAGTAACTAGTAAGCTCAATATAAATAGAAGAAAAGATCTGCACTAGTGGATGCGTATGATTTAGAAATTTATGAAGGAAAACAGCATGATAGGCCCTATGCTGTAAATAATAGTCCGAAGTCTGTAGTTGAAAGAGTAGATCATCCAATCGTTAGTGAAATTAGATATTTTACTACAGACAATTATTGGCACAATAAGAAAAAACTAGGGGCAACTAGCACATCAATTTGTAAAAGGCAAAAATAGATTCATTGGTCCTAATATCTTTTGGTTTTAGGAAGATTATACCTTCCTAAATTATATTCCTATGAACGATAAAATGTGTTATTGCCCTCGATACCAAGATATACCACGATGATAATACAGGAAAACCTTATATAATAATGTTACTAAAATAGGACTAGAAGTGGTGGACTAGTTGTTTGCTGCATATAGCTGCGCCAGAAAAGTGTCTTGGCCAATGGTTTTTTTTTATAACTCCATGAAAATTGTTACTATAAATACACTTATAATTTTTAATCTAAACAAACTTGATAAAAAATGGTATGGAGAAAGTGTTGGATACGGATTAAATAGATCACTTAAAAAGAAGAGCTTCAATACGGTGTGTTTCTAGCTTTCGTATTAGGAGGAATGTGGAACAAGAGCTAAATCCGGAACCATAAGAAACATATGGAAGATGTAGATATTGTGACTATAAAAGAATCTCAAAACTAAATATGAGTGTTGCACTTGCAATAAGTATACATACGTGCCTTAGGCATATGGTTTTTGAACTGAATGCACAACTAATGAAGTTCAATAGTATTTGTTAAAGCAAAATGTAAAACTTGAAACATATTTATTCACTTATTGTTACATCTGCTTTTTCTTCTGTTGATTAGAATGTACAACTTTTGTTAAATAAATTATATGTGCTATGATATACTATTTTATTTAATAGAAAGTAAAATGTCTAAGGCATGAAAAATTTAGATTATGTGAAGAATGGTATCCGGTCTCGCACCAGTTTTGTTAGTAAAATTGTCATAATGACTTCTTAATATTGAAGGGCTAAATTTTTCATTTAATTATTTTCCATTTAGTACATCTTTTATTGAAAAAGTACCAATTTTGGTACAAGTGTATTATAAATTGCAATATAAATTAAAGGTTTTCTTGTATACAATTTTCAGGGCGAAATTTGTAATATGTACATTATATTTAATGAGCAATAACGAGAAAATCAATATATTAAAAGCAGATATCTATAATTTTTCGGTCGATATAACAGAACCTTAATAATACTTAAATGCAATAAAGAAAGAGCTACAACTATTAAAGTTAAGATGGCGCTACAAACATAAAAATTTATCTCCTTGTTTTAAATATAGTATATTTTCTTTTATTGAGAAGAAAGCACTAATTCTGCTACAAAATGTGTTTAAAAATCTTTTTATACAACTTTCATATTTCTATTTTCAATATATTTAATTTATGCAGTAAATAGAATATCAATATCATTAAAATCTTATAATTACTAATTCGAAATGAAGAGAAAGCTACATCAATGAACATTAAGGTGGCACAACAGGCATGAAAAATGTAGATTATGTGAAGAATGGTATGCGGTCTCACACCAGTTTTGTTAGTAAAATTAGCATAATGACGCCTTAATATTAAAGGTTAAATTTTTAATTTAATTATTTTCGATTTAGTACATCTTTTATTGAAAAAGTGCCAATTTTAGTACAAGATGTATTATAAATTGCAGTGTAAATTAAAGATTTTTAGTATACAAATTTTAACAGCGAAATTTGTAATATATACATTATATATAATGAGCAATTATGAGAAAATCTAAATATTAAAAGCAGAAATCTATAATTTTTTGATCGATATAACAGAATATTATTAATACTACAGTGATATAAAGAAAGAGCTGCAACTATTAAACTTAAGATGGCGCCACAAACGTAAAAATTTATCCCGTTATTTTAAATATAGAATATTTCCTTTTATTAAGAAGAAAGCACTAATTTTGATACAAAATTTGTTTTAAAAATTTTTTTACGACTTTCACATTTTTTTCTTATTTTCAATATATTTAATTTTTGCTGTAAATAGAAAATCAATATTATTAGAATCCTATAATTACTAATTTGGAATGACGAGGAAGCTACATCAATGAATGTTAAGGTGGCACCACAGGTATTGTTTTGAAATTATTTGTAATTTCCTTGTTGTCATACATTAAAATTCTTTTATATAAACATCCATTTCTTTTTTTTTGAACAAATATATTACAGATAATTATATATTTACTTATGTTTTAGAAATGTTTTTTCGACCATAGGACTAGAAAGTATTATTGATAATACGAATCTTGTATTATCCAAAAGCGAATATTAAGCATGTTATAAAACCGCCAATCCAAGGGATATGATGATTAGACGAAAAACTGTCAGTAACTAGTAAGCTCAATATATATAGAAGAAATGACCTGTGCAGTAGCGGATGCGAGAACATTTTCTACATATAATTTAGAAATTTATGAAAGAAAACAGCATGATAGGCCCTATACTGTAAATAATAGCCCGAAGTCTGTAGTTGACAGAGTAGATCAACCAATCATTAGTGAAACTAGAAATTTTACTACAGACAGTTTTTGGCACAATAAGAAAAAAACAATCGGCAGCTAGCACATCAATTTGTAAAAAGCAAAAATAGATCTATTAGTCCTAATATCTTTTGGTTTTAGGAAGATTATACCTTCCTAAATTATATTCTTATGGAGCATAAAATGTGTTATTGCTCTCAATACCAAGATATACCACAATGTTAATACAGGAAAACCTCATATAATAATGTTACTAAAATAGGAGTAGAAGTGGTCGACAAGTTGTGTGCTGCATATAGCTGTGCCAGAAAATGTCTTGCCCGATGGGTTTTTTTAATAGCTCCGTGAAAATTGCTACTATAAATACACTTGTATTTTTTAATCTAAACAAACTTGAATAGAAAGATAGTATGGAGAAACTGTTGGGTATGGATTAAATAGATCACTTAAAAAGAAGAGCTTCAATACAGTAAGTTTCTAGCTTTCGTATTAGGAATAATGTGGAACAAGGGCTAAATCCAGAACCAAAAGAAACATGTAAGATGTAGATATTGTGTCTATAAAAAAAAATCAAAACTAAATGTGAGTGTTGTTACACTTGCAATAAGTATATGTACATGCCTTAGACCTATTATGGCTTTTGAACTAAATGCACAACTAATGAAGTTCAATAGTATTTATTAAAGTAAAATGTAAAAATTGAAACATAGTTTTGTTTTATCTGTACTATTTATTCACTTGTTATATTCATTTTGTTTTCTGTGGATAAGAATGTACAACTTTTGTTAAATTAATTATGTGCTATGATATACTAGTTTATTTAGTAGAAAGTAAAATATCTAAGGCATGAAAAATTTAGATTATGTGAAGAATGATATACGGTCTCACACCAGTCTTGTTAGTAAAATTGTCATAATGACTTCTTAATATTGAAGGGTTAAATTTTTCGTTTTCGATTTAGTACATCTTTTATTGAAAAAGTATCAATTTTGGTAAAAAAAAAATTTTTTTTATACAACTTTCATATTTCTATTTTCAATATATTTAATTTATGCAGTAAATAGAAAATCAATATCATTAAAATCTTATAATTACTAATTTGGAATGAAGAGAAAGCTACATTAATGAATATTAAGGTGGCACCACAGGCATGAAAAATTTAGATTATGTGAAGAATGGTATGCGGTCTCGCACAAGTTTTGTTAGTAAAATTCGCATAATGACGCCTTAATATTAAACGTTAAATTTTTAATTTAATTATTTTCGATTTAGTATTGAAAAAGTGCCAATTTTAGTACAAGATGTATTATAAATTGCAGTGTAAATTAAAGGTTTTTAGTATACAATTTTCACAGCGAAATTTGTAATATATACATTATATATAAATAGCAATTACCAGAAAATCTAAATATTAAAAGCAGAAATCTATAATTTTATGATCGATATAACGGAACCTTGATAATACTAAAATGTAATTAAAAAGGAGCTGCAACTATTAAAGTTAAGATGGCGCCACAAACATAAAAATTTATTCCATTATTTTAAATATAGAATATTTCCTTTTATTAAGAAGAAAGCACCAATTTTGATACAAAAAGTGTTTAAAAAATTGTTTATACAATTTTCATATTTCTATTTTCAATACGTTTAATTTTTGGACTAAATAGAAAATCAATATTATTAAAGTCTTATAATTACTAATTTGGAATGAGGAGAAAGCTACATCAATGAAAATTAAGGTGGCACCACAGGTATTGTTTTGAAATTATATGTAAATTCATTGTTTTAATACATTAAAATTCTTTTATCTAAATATCCATTTATTTTTTTGAACAAATATATTACAGATGATTATATATTTATTTAAATATATTCAAAAAATATTTTTAGCTTTATAAGGCAGGTTCATAATATAAGATTTAGAAAAAATTAAATGTTTTAATAAACAAGAAATGAGACTATTGAATTATTAACGAACTCTCTTTATTATAATAAAACATCCAAATTTGCATGTGAATGAAAGAAAACACATTCTAAAATATTTATGTATTAATATTTTACCATATTGACATGCAATATATAAGAAAATGTAATACACCAAATTACAAAAACAAAGTGTTTATTCAGTCTCTGTTATATTATTTTTTTTTGCTTGTACTTCGATTCAAAGTTATCGGAATACTATACATAGCTGATTGATCTAGAAGTTCCATATTTTTATATAACTCAACATCCAGTCTTGTTCTTTTGTCCTCTATATCGAGTGGTGAATTTTCAGGTGGTGGATCTTTTATTCCATCTGTGATTTGATAATATACACATGTTGAATCAGATTCAACCATTGCTAATACAACACTGAAAATTGCTAAAGTTACCAAATGTAAAAACAATAAATAAGGAAAATTCATGTTTAATTGACTTCACCTTTTCGGTTTAGAATTACTCAAGCTTAGATATCTTTCCATTTGTGAAAATGATATGCATTCTGAAACAGCAATAGGCACAAATGTTGTCATATTACTTGCTTTCGTTTTCTTTCCATTTATAAATATACATTTAAGATCTTCAGAAAAATGATACTCGACTTCAAAATATTTCTTTACTGTAAAATAAAATAAAATTATTTTGGTATATCTATCTTGACAAAAATAAATGTGTTTTATAACTGGCACTTTATATTGTTTATTATGTAAATAATATCTACACATTGTAAATTTAAATACATTTTCAGCAGAAATATTTAAATAAAACATATTTTAGTTAAGTTATATACCTTCACATAATTCTAAGTACACCTGTAAAGCAATCGCACCTTCTCGTTTTGTTGGACAACCTAAACTCATTAAATCAGAAGTCTAAATCAGGTTTTAATTAAACAAAACCATTGTAAAAATTCTTACCAATTTTCTATTCATGTTTGTTTATTTCACTAATGTCAAAAATTAAATGGATGGTCGGTAAAGCAGATAACTGCAATATTTGAATTTACAAAATCATTCAATTTCATCAATTCTGGGACCAGAATAGGTGTTAAAAGATCTTTCTGGAGGTCTGTAAGAACCCGCACTAGCATAAAATCTCATTATAATCGGTTTGCAGAGAAATTCTAATTCTCTTTTCTTTTCGTTGTAATCATCTGCCTCCGCATTTTTATTTTCACCTATCCAACCAATAGCAGTATTGCAGGTTCTATTTAACGTTTCCCTGTCTTCTTGTGATAATTTTGCTGACACGCTAGGATCTTCTGCCTGCAATTTTGAAAATTGTTGTGTAAGTATGTTTATATAAGTGTATATATATATATTCAGAATATTATTTATCAATCATCCTTTATTAATTGCGGTAATTTATGTTTATTTATATAGTTATACAATTAACATTTTAAATACTGTATATACTTCTAAACTTAATATTTTAAGTACTTCTAGTCTCTTAACATTTTTACTAGCAACTCAAGTTAATCTAAGTGATATATTTGTTGTTGTTTTTATCAACTGTAAACAAAATTTGGTTTAAGATTTGAACTACATTCCAGACCATTTGACAATTCGCATTCCTTGTTTTTTGCATATTTTTTACCTATATTTACATTAAAGTGGGTAATCTATTAAAGAAATGCGAAACATATGTTTGCAGCAATTAAAAAAATTGAAGGTTTGACAGCTTTAACGTTAAATTGTTGTTGAATACGAAATAAAATAATTCTTTAAAGGCAACATTGAGCTAAATAACGCCTTAACAATTTTAATCTACGAGATATCATGTTACATATCATAAATTACAAATAAAATATGTAGGTGGCGGCATAAGGTATGAAGGTAATATTTGGGACTTATTCTATTTGTTTTAGTTTTATATTCTAGTCAATGTCAATAATCCTGTTCTCGAATTAATACAATATATTGCGCAGCATTTTAAAATATTGTACTTGTTGACTGGTTTGGTACATTATAGTGTCAAAGATTACAGTATTTTCTCGATAATTTGCGATCAATTAATCATAAAATGCTTAAATGGAATTAATATTGATAATATGTTAGATATTCCAAATCACATTAAGGTCTATATCTTTACGCGATGTTCATATGAGTACTTAAAATACATTTTGAATTCCAATATTGGAAAGGAAAGACAAAAGATTAAACATTAAGAGAAAACATTATAAATGTGTTAAGAAATAGATACAACAACACCTCGATTATCACTTGGGAAGCGTTACTAGACGACGAAGCGCTAAATGAAACAGTGTTAAACGAAATCATTTTAACACATAGTGAATAGAGAAGAGGGAATACGCGCTCAGAAATATACAAATTCTATTTTAATCCATTTTAACATTACATGTTAAATAACACATAAACATATGCACACAAAAAATAAAGTTAATTTTTGTAATGAAAATCCTGGCTCCTCTGAAATCCTTTATTTTTTCTATGAAGTCATCTAATGCCAGGTGACGCTTCCTTTTTCTCTCGTTAAGCAAATGTTGATAGCAGGAGATCGCATTTAGAATCCTTCATCTTGCTTCGACTTCTTTCAAAATTAAATTAATTCGCTACGATTTGGTCAATAATCGTTATAGTTATCAAACTGTTGTTATGTAAATCTGTAGCAAATTTTTTGAGTTCTTTGCTTTCAAAATCACTAATATCGAATTCTACAAATTCTCCTGAATATTAATTTAATTTCCACAGTCCTGCGTTTTGCTGCAACTTTCAAGTTATAATTTGGCCATCGATTTTCTCATTGAAAATCTTTGTATACCCTCGACCATATCTTCCTTTACACTCCGTTCATGTACTTACAACTTATCTTTTGGCAAGCGAGGTTAATATTATCTCCTAAATTATGCAATTGATTTTTTATTTTCGTCGGTTATTTTATTAAATTGTTGAAACGTGTGACGAAGCTAATATGTTTTAACATTTGATATAACTTTCTGAATATATGGACTGAATTTTACGGTATAGTGTTGACTCAGGAACACTACTTTAACTGGAATACAAATGTGTAAGTCAGATAGTTTGAATCAATATCCACCAGTAATAGAGCCTTCGGTTTATTTTTTGACAGTAACTGTTTTGACAGTTACTGATCAAAATTTCTTATTAAATTTTTAAATCACAGGTAAACTAGATATTAAAATGTCTTTTATTGCTCTTGACGTTTTGGAATGATACACAAACAGTAGTTTTAATTTATATTAATTTATATTAATTAATTTAATTGGCGTTATCACCCAGAAGATGGGTTAAACGGCCTTTTGCAGCTTTGACTCGCGGTATTCGTTTTTGTTTGGGTGTTATAAATGTGTGCTTTGGCAATTTCTTCCAGAAAAGTCCCGTCTCAACATTCAAAACTAATTCTGGGGCATAATTCCCTCTTTCACGGCTTTCAAAATTGCTAGAAAGTTGAAACAGTAACAGTATCTACACTCACTACTTCTCCAGTGATTAGAATATTGTTGACGTTGCTTCTTTTTTAAATTTTTCGGACGTACTTCTGCTAGCTGCAGAATTTTTCGTTGTACTTCCTCTTTGATTTTGTATGTGATTAAAAATATTTATGGTCATTGCATGATTATTACCTGGTTTGGTGGCAAGTTGCGTTCGATTTTGTCATCAATTCAAATGTAATGAGGTTTCTCGATTTCCTCTAAAACATTGTGTCTGGATCGAGTTACCTTTGTTGCAGAAGACGTTGTAATTGTATTGCTGAAAACTTCATTTTGCCAAAATACCTTGTATAGTAGAAGTAGACAAATTTAAAGCGGTTCTAATGTCGACTTTGTTTACCGTTTACTAATCGCCTCTGTATCTGCATTTTTATATTGCGCGAAATCCTTTCTCGTGTCATCTGTTTTGTGATCTTTGCACCCTCTTATTTTGAATAATGTTAAAACTATAAGGATTAATTATTTAAACAATTAGAATTTTTATTGATTTTCTTATACAATAAAGTATATCAAATCATATTAATGATGTGGATACTGTTTGACTGCCAATTAACGCTATATAGAAAACAAGCACACCAAAAAAAAACATAGATTTTGAGGAAGTACCTTAGAAAAATTTGGCGCATTTAGCTGGTTGGTTATTTTTCGGAAATAATCGATTATATATGAATCAACAAAATGTCGTAATACATTAAATCAGTGTAACTTTTAAGTTTTTTTAGGCTTCGGCGTTAATCGAAATGGCGCTAAATGAGGCCTTACTGTATACATATATAATCGAAGAGTGGTAATAATTTCAAGAAATTAAAAATATAGTTTAAAATATTTTAATTCTACTTACCATAGCTTTTATTTGATAAACATAAGTTTCTAGGTCATTTCTAGCAGCAACCGCACTTCTCATTCTCTCATCTTCACCTCTATATTTTTCTGCATCGTTAATCATTTTCTCTATTTGATGCTTCGACAGTCGTCCTTTATCATTGGTGATTATAATTTGATTTTTTTTGCCCGTAGCTGTTTCTGTAGCAGACACGTGTAGAATTCCATTTGCGTCTATATCGAAGGTTACCTCGATCTATAAGCAGGTAATGGTCTTCATGTTACAATTTAAACACCGAAATTAATCGTACCTGGGGAACACCTCGTGCGGCAGGAGGTATTCCTTGTAAATCGAATTTCCCTAAAAGATTATTATCTCTGGTCATAGCTCTTTCTCCCTCAAAGACTTGTATCAAGACACTGGGTTGGTTGTCTGAATATGTTGAAAATATCTGAAATTATATTAAAAATTTAAACTTGCTTTGCGAAACACATACTTTTGGAATATAAGAAATATTTTAAATTTCTTAAACATATAGGCCTTTTTATAAATTACTAACGCTGTCGAAAGCTTATAGAAAAATTGTGGCTATTAATTCATCTTTTATTTTGTTTATATATCATACATTTGATCGTTAAAAACATGATTGTTTATCATATGTTTTTTCTTTCTAAATCATAAACCTTTAATAAACGTACGAAAAGAAACGTCGATAAACATTTTGGTAAGTAAATGTCATTATTTAAATTAATATTTAAACTTACTTCCCACTAATTGCTTCGACTTCTTAGATGATGGTTCCTTAAAATTTTGTTAGAGAGAAACATGTTTTCTAGAAACGCTGTTCTCAATTTTAAGGCCAATATGTACTTGACATTTTGAGTTGGCACTGCGAGCATTCAACGGCGCCTGCATCGAAGAAGTGCAAAGGGTTTAGCAGATTGCAAATGTAAATGAACACTTGCTCTTTTAAGCAGCGTCTTCGCTGTGCAGATGCGCGAAGTGGGTAAGATCGGTTAAATATTTGCAGCATCGTGTATGTTTTTACAGTTTTTGTAACCGGTCTAATCCACTATGTGCATCTCTATATTGAAAGCATTGCTTAAAAGTGTAAGCGTTTATTTCATTTGTTATTTGCTAAACCCCTTGCACTTCTCCGAGGCATGGTCGCTGATCTAACACTCGCACTGCCAATTTTAGTACTTCTCTGTCATTCCGCTACTTACCATTATGTTCATGAAAAAAATCACTATTATAGTATTAGAAAATATATCGTGTAAATAATTAGTTATTTTGATTGGTTTTATTTATTTTATTTACACATCACAAAGAAAAAGATTATTGTTAAAGAAAGAAGTCAAACTAATTTTATTAAATAGAACAACAAACAATTATTAAGTAAGATGTCCTGCATGCTTATATTTTACAGAGTGTAATTTTTCTCTTAATGGAAGAATAGATCAAATTTTAAAGAATCCAAGGTGCGCTGTTAGTTTTTTCAATCTTGTTGGCGATCCTTTGTTGTAGATCACCTACATCATCACAGAAAGTAATAAAAACAGATATTTTTAAGTATGGTGTTAAATCGAAGAACGGTGGTGGCTATACTCCTTTTGTATTTGATGTAATCTTCAAAAAAATCCCTCATAAAAGCAATATTATCATTTGTAGTATATACCCGACTTGCATCTTGTTAAAAATGATCTACCCATAGTTCATCCTAGTGCAACATAGCTACGAATTGTACTAAAATTTTCAAACGATGTCACTCAGTACAGTATTAGTAAACCTTCAAAAAATATGGATCCAATAATTTTTTTTTCACTCACAGCTGCTCAAACTTTTATTTTTTTGTGGATGCAGTGGGGTCTTACAAAATACGGATTATCTTGGTTCACCTTCTCTTGTTTTGGGAGTGGACGAAGCCGCACAAGTGAAACCAGGATTCATTACTAAACATAATTTTTTCCATGACTTTAACATTATCATTGAAATGATGAATAAATCGTTGGCGAAATTTTCGTTTTCGGGGTACATCTACATGGAGTATTTCATGGTTCACTTAAGACACTTATGACACTTAGAAACGTTCACAAAAATTTGTGAACGTTCCTAAATTACTTGCTTTACGGCTATATTATTATTAATATTAAATTAAAAGATCAAAACGGCGTTAAAGTGACAAAGATTGACTCTTTTAACAACTATTGCAGTACAAAAATTTCAAACTAATATTTACCTGGCGCGCTGTTTCGTAGCTTATAACCCGTTCTTTATGTTATATTTTTATCGTTTGTTTATTGTAAGTGAAAAATTACCAAGCGTTTGGAAAATTTCTTGGCAAATAGATGAAACTCGTTTTACAAAAAGCTGACATTTACGGAACACTTTCATTGTTTAACTATTTAACTACTTTGTTATAATTTTTAAATTTGGAAAAAGAATAATTTAAAAGAAGGGAAATTTATTTTTCTTTGTCAGGAAATGTCAGGTTAATATTAGATTAGATTTGAAAAATTGTTCCATCTGAGTGAAAACTTTTTGAATAATTAACAAATTTCTTTCTTTTCGAATTATTACTTCAATTTTTTCATTTCTATATATATAATAAATAATTATAATGATTTGTGATTTAATTAGAGACGATGTACAGTCATGTGCACGAAAATAGCAGTCCTAAATTAATACTTATAAATAACATTTACAACGGACAATTTTAATGCAGCTATATTGAACTTATTTAAAATCTAGTTTTCTAGTCACGCACTGCTATTTGCCTGTGCATTAAAATAGCAGTACCTTAGCTGGCGGCACTAAGCGCAAACGTATAAAGTTCTATCTGCTTCTGGGCTTCCGGGCTGGAACTGCGTCACTTGTATATCTACCGACATTTCATACCCATTTGTATGGGACATCTTTAGGGCTAAACTACTGAACTGAAACAGTTTCAGTGCAAGTGACGCGGTTCCAGCGCGGAAGCCCAGAAGCATATAGCATGGATCACGACCGTGGAAGTCTACGTACCAGTATAAAGTTCTGTGTGTTGCAGAATAACCAACGATTTTTTTAATCATCCATTTCTGTCGTAATACGGGCCGAGCAAAACATTCGTTCGTAGGGAAAGAGATCTACTTAATAGAGGCAAAAGCTACAAGTTTATAAAAAATACGCTCTCATGTTCGACGAAAATGATTGTAAACGCTAAGAACTGGAGACAAGTGAAAGATAATCGTGGTGCAGAAAGGAAAACTAGTCCTAGAGAACATGACTTGTGCCTAGAAGACACCGTTCATAAGTTCAACTCCAATTAAAAGCGAGTTACGCCTTTGTATGAGCACCTCTACTATTTGACGAAGATTTATTCAAGGGAAGTTGCGTGCAAGAAAGCCTAGGAATGAACCATTATTAAATAAAAGGCAAATAATTACAAAGAAGATTGTCGTTTGCTCATGAACACGTATAATGGGACGAAAAAAATGGCGTAATGTACTGTGGTCCGATGAATTGAAAATAGCTTTATTTAGTTCCGGTGCATACCAACAACGCGTACGAAGACCACCACTGACAGCATTTTAACCCCAGTACACAAAAAAGCCGGTAAAATTCGGAGGCGCAAGCGTCATGCTGTGGGGGTGTTTTTCATGGTATGGCGTAGGCCCTTTACACAAGATAGAAAGCATAATGAATGCTGCTATGTAAACATATTACAAACCGTGCTTCTACCATATGCAGAGGTAGAAATGCCATTAAGATGCTTGTATATACAGGATAACGATCCGAAGCATGTTTCTCGTAAAACGAAAACATAGTTTTGAGATAATAGTTGGTCGTCACAATCGCTACATTTAAACGCCATTGAAAATTTATGGGTGGACTTGAAAAAGACTTTATCTGATGCTAAGCCGCAAAATATTTACGACCTGTAAAGAATATGCTAAGGCGAATGGCAATAAATTTCAGAAAAGGCAAGTAGGCAATTGGTGAACTCGTCGCCTCACAGGTGTCAAAAGGTGATGAACAATAAAGGACAAGCAACAAAATATTAAGTGTTTCAATCCAATTAACTAAGTAAAAATGATATTGGGTTAGTATTTTGGCATAACTGCTATTTTAATGCACAATTATTTTGTTTGTCCTAGAATATATACACTTTTATTTTCCCTTATTTTTTTATTGTTATAGTTATGTACCATGTTAGAATATTTGTAAAGAGTTCAATAAACTAGAATTTCTTTTATTTAACGTATAAATTGATATTTCAGATCACTACTATTTTAGTGTACATGACTGTATATTAATAACTAGTAAATGTACAGGTACAACAGCAAATAACTAGTAAAAGCATAATTTACTTAATTTTATACTTATAATGTTGTAAATAATTCTATATTAATTAAACTTTTACGCTTTGTTGAAAGAAAATAAAGTTTGTGAAAAAATGAGCTACGTTGAATACAAATTCAAATAAAAAAGTTTCTTTTGTAACACTGTAAAAAGGTATTACCGTAGTAAAGAGGAAACGGCAAATCGGGAAATTCAAAGACTACCTTTATTGTATGTCTTCCTCAACCAGACTTCGTCCGGGTTTATTCCGACTAACGGGCCCGGACAGCGCGACATGATTTGTCTGCGAGTTCCGCATACGTGTTGACGAGCGCGATGCAGCGTTTATCTAAGCCCAGCGCAGTTGTTCTTCCTGACGATGTAATTTATGTGATGCGGGCTTGTAAGTCCATAATTTTCAGGACTGGAGTAGTTTCGGTAGAGTTAACACCGACAAATTGAAAACAAAAAGTAGTTGCGATTCTAATAGCAATTGCGTTCACGTTCAACGAACACCCGCAAAGGAACTATAATACGTCCCGAACGGTTTCTAATTTTTCTGAACAGTTATAATATACACTTGATCCATCCAGATAATGCATATCTGGAATTCTGGAGATTGTACTATTCAAATCGTTACCGAAATACCGGTATTTATGTCGGTAAAACATAATAGTATCACTTCGTATTAAAATTATATTAATACCGGTATTAAAAGAGTTATTTAAATCGTTATACAGTATACGAGGGCGGTCTCAGAAGTATCCGATCCAATAAAGAAAACACAAAAATTTTGGAAAGAAATATATTTATTTTTCCACATAATCTCCTTTCAGCTCTATACACTTTTCCCAGCGATGTTCAATAAGTTCGATACCCCTTTTATAATAAGAAATGTCTTGGTCCTCAAAATAGCCATTAACTGCCAACATCACTTCTTCATCGTTGGAAAACCTTTGGTCACTGAGCCATTTTTTCAAGTTTAGGAACAGAAAATAATCCAAGGGAGCTAAATCTGGCGAATAGGGTGCATGAGGTAGCAATTCAAACTTTAATTCATTAATTTGACCATTGCAATAACGGATTTGTGAGTTGGTGCTTTGTCTTGATGAAACAACACTTTCTTCTTATATATGCGGCCATATTATATACGCGGCCATATTATATATGTGGCCATATTATATATGTGGCCATATTATATATGGGGCCATATTATATATTCGGCCATATTATATATGCGGCCATATTATATGTGGGGCCGTTTCTGCTTGATTTCTTTGCTCAAACGTTGCAATAAGTTGGTATAATACTCGCCGTTGATAGTTTTTCGTTTTTCATGATAGTCAATGAAAATTATTCAACGCGCATCCCAAAAAAACCGATGCCACAACCTTGTCTACAGATGAAACGGTCTTTGCCTTCTTTGGAGCCGCTTCTCCCTTTCGAGTCCATTGTTACGATTATTCTTTTGTCTCGGGTGTGAAGTGATGGACCCATATTTCATCCATGGTTATGAAACGGTGCAAATATTCTGTTTCGTTGCTGCGAAACTTCACAACGCTTAATTGAAAGATCTTCACGACACTGTTTTTGCTGCTGTGCGAGCAAACGCGGCACCCATCTTGCATACAGCATTCTCATGTCCAAATTTTCAGATGATATGCGAAGTACGTCACTTTTTTAAATGCTTGCTCGCGCACTTTTAGTCGATGATCATCCGCAGTACTGGATGATCATCGACTAAAAGTGCGATTGTGGATTTTCTTCACCATTTCGACCACGTAGTATTGTGTAAATGAACCGCAACACTGCAAAATTTTTGGCAAATTGCTAATAATTTAACTATGGAACTTAATTATGTTCTAGCTAAATATATAGTATTTTTGCAGTATTTCTCATTAAATACACACCGAAAAAATCTAAGATGATATTGTAGGATGTAATACTTCCACAAATATAATTTACACAATAATAGCTTTATAAAAATATTAATAGTTGAACACTGTAAAGCTATGGTTCTTCACTTGTATGCGATCTCCTCAGGGCTTAACTGCTGTCGGTGTTGCATTGAAATTAAGTTTTAGTACAACGACGACATTAGTTAGTTGCACTGAAACTGACTTTTAGTGCAATAACGATAGGTACTTGTACTGAAACTGACTGTCAGTGCAACAACAGAAGTTAAGATGAAATAATCATGGACAATGACCGCGTTACAATTAGTTATATAGTAAAACTAATTTAAAATGTGATTTATTTTTTATATCTCATTCTAAAAAAATGTAAAATTAGCATAGTTCATATTTTTTAAAACGTTTTTCACTTTTTGTCGTTGCTAGAATCCTTCGTGGGATTAAATTGATTAATACATACAAAATAGAACAATTTATCTCTTCTATCTACACTTTTTTAATTATTTCCATTGTTGTTATTATTCTTATTAATACGTACTTATCCATTGTTTTTATAACAGATTAGTGGTGCTAGAATAAGCAAGATCTGAAAATCAGTATCCAGAGGTTTCGATAAAGATACTTCTGCCATGAGACCATGACCTCGTTACCTCACAAATTAACCGCCTTGAAGCGTTTACAATTAAAGTAGATATTTTAAGGTAAGAAGTTACTTTTTTGCTCCGATTTGAGAGAAAATTACACAGATCAAATCCGATATTCTGTTAAATTGATCATGTACTTTCCTGCACAGAGAAAAAGAAATTTTATTGTTCAACAAAATATTGAATGTCGCTTTGTCATAAGTCGAGTTAACCAATAGTTTGTTAAATAAATATGATGCATAAGAAAAACACTTAAAAATGTCAAACTATTTTACTTCAATGAAAAAATTACAAATGTCCAGTGAGAATTTCAGAATACGAAACAAATGCTATTCCTTTAACAATGATGAAAAGTTAATTGAACATTATTATCTGGTTGACTATAGAATTCCAACATAAGAGACAACTACTTCCGCATTTATGTTTGCAAACGTACATGGGCAAAAAGACATAAATATGTAGAAATAATAAAATGTTTTGTGTTTACGTATACTTTTTTATGTACTACAAGAACTGTATATATGTAATTGACATTCGATTTAAAATTACGTAACTATGTTGTTATATAAGTGCTTGTATTTCATCTGAATGATGGACGTATAGTATGATTAATTATATACATACAAAATGCATATATATATATGTATTGCATATAAATACGGCTAATTTTTAAATAAAACGTAATTGTAATTAATCAAAACTTCTGCTAAAAAGAGCCAGTCAAATAATTTGGCTTTGTTAGTAAATTGAGATTGGCTGTTATACCCTCTTGTTGTCCTGGTAAGTGTTACTATCAGAACGATTGTGTCTTTTGGTTTCTGGTGTTTGAGATTCTAAGGGTGTTATTGTATGAATTCACATAAGTTCTGCTTTTGATTTTTTTCTTCTTCTTTCTGGCAGACCAAAGCGATCAGTCCTCGTACTAAAGAATTACATAATATTGCATTACGTTGACCAATATATAGTACACGACGGGGATGTGTTAACTTTAATGTGACACAGGCCTTACTCACACAATTTGCCACATGTTTCATGACTCTCAAAACCATGTCAAATGTAATACCAAAATTATGAGTACTTTATGTAACTCAAATTTAGTATCTTTAATCGATAATTAAACGAGTTTACGAAATTGTAACGCTAATTTTTATTACCACACCATTGCCACTGATTTTCTGGGATTCAAGTTTAAGGAATGGCTTGAAGATACATCATGTGGACTAGCCAATTTTAAATTAATTTTTCTAGCCGCAACACAGCTATCGGCAGAGGAGAAACTATAATAAATCTGAGTATTATCAATGTTCATATGTTTGTCAAAATCACTTACATAAGCGTTGAAAAGTGTTGGTCGAAGAATGGAAGATTGAGGAACACCTCTGTAGCTACTATAGAACATTGATATGTAACAAAATTGCTTAACACATTGAGAATGGGCTGTTAAATTAAATTCACAGCGTTCTAACCAAAACCAAAGTAACTCAATTTTTCAATAACAATAATGTGTACTTGTGAATCATACTGTTGAATTAAAAAGTATTAAATGAATACATATGTATATGAGGGGAACTAGAAATGTTTTCTACCTAACAATGAAACAAAAGATTTTTTTGATAATATTATTGTTTAACGTAATCTTCCGACTTCAGTCTATTAGAAAAAAAAAATTTCTATTGATTTTCAAAATAGAAATCAATCTCCTCTTTCTATTAGTTACCGCCTGTACAATGATCATTAAGGTGCTGTTTCAAATTTATAATTAAAAAAAGTAAGACGTATCCAAATCAGGACTATATGGGATGATCTAGCTCAAAGAAGGTACACCCGCAGAGGACGAGCTGAACTTTGGCTGCCTTGCAAACATACGTATTGCCATGGAGAAGCTAGACTTCTTTGTGACGCAAACCTGGGCATTTTTGGCCGATAACTGTACGTAATTTTGTTATTATCATAGGTAACCACTCTTGTAGTCCCCTTTGGCACGTATTCGTTAACAATAACTCTTGTTTGATGCCAAAAGACAGTGGGACAACTTTTTTCAAAGATCCCTCAGAAACCAATATTTTGCTCTAAAATAAGACAGACTTTCGTCTACACTGCAATCATTTGTTCGTGAATAGCTCTTGGAGAATTCTGTTAATTTATTAAAAATTTGATTACAATGTGATGTTCTAATCCGATAAAACTAATTTTTTGTTGCAATGTACTTTATAAAGCAGAAAATAATAAACGAATTGACGTTAAATTTGACACATCAGTAAAAAATGTGCAACTAAATGTTATTAGACAACCCACAATTAGTTGCTAAGTAGACTTTTTTCTAGTTTTCCTAGTATAAACAACGGATTGCGAAAATCTCATTCAGTAACGTTTTTATGTAAGTTTAAGAAGTGAGCACACAAGTAGGGGGATGATACTACGACTAAAAAGTTAATCATCGAAAGAAATTGCGCAAAGTTAGTACATATTATAATTCAGAGGCCATACAACATCATTGACATAGAAATACTGAAAGATAAACAAATAGAATTTGTATTGATGAGATAAGGAAATATTGTAAATATTTTTATGTAATAAAACTAGTTTTTCTGAAAACTATACCATAAGTTCGAAGTGCATTGTGTCATCTAAAAATTCAATGTGTCTTGTGAAATGAATATTTTTTTAGAAATAGTCTATTGTGTAAATAAATTCTTATCAATAATGTTTGTATATATATATTTTATGAGTTCCTTGAATAACCTTTGTAAATTTACCTGTTTAATAGAAAAAAAGATTTCAATATACACACACACACCTACATTGAAAATGAGAAACCGTTATTTCTATTCATCTAAGTTCAGATAATGTCGCTCACCTGTGTGTGTTTGGTCGGTATCGTCGAATTTCTTCCTATCAGAATGGACATAACTCCTCCGGCCGTCTCGATGCCCAGCGATAGCGGCGTCACGTCTAGAAGCAGGAGGTCGTTGAGGACATCCGACTGATCTCCAGCTAAGATGGCCGCCTGGACAGCCGCCCCGTAGGCAACTGCCTCGTCTGGATTGATGGATTTATTTAGTTCTTTGCCCTTGAATAAATCCTGTAGCATGTTTTGTATTTTTGGAATACGAGTAGAGCCGCCAACTAATACAATATCGCTTATCTGGGAACAAACATTTACTTTTTTAATGCAGTTATTTATAAAATGATATCGATAAAGAAAGTCATTCCAATCTGATGCTCGTAAATTTATTAGGGAATACGGTGCGTTTTTTCTTATTACCCTGTCTTATAAGCGGTTGAAAGATAAAAGTAAATAAGAATAAACAAAAGAATGTCTTGACTAATCTGCTCAGATTTTGTTATACTTTGCATTTGCCACATAAAGATTATTATTAACGTGAAATTAAAACAAAAGTATTCAAATTTTGTTCAAAATGTGACAAACGCAAGTTAGTTTCACTACTTAAACATATGTTATTTAATATATGTATCTCTACGTTCCTTAGAATGTTACTAACTTTCATTTCTTAATTTGAATATGGCATGTTGTCATTTTTTAATTATAAGTTAAAATCTAATAAGCCATTTTTGATTGTGATGGTTTGTATATCAAATTACCTTTTCTACAAATTAACCATACACAAATTTTCTGTTTAATGGTAATAGAATTTCTTAACTATAACCAATCCCTTTTTACATGATAAATACGATACTTTTCCTGATAAATCGCATAAAGACGAACATTATAAGAAAGACACGATTCCTATAGTAAAAAAGAAGATGTTCGTTCCATCTTGGCCAAAAACCGTATGAGAAAATGTAATGAACTTTATTTAATTCGAGAAACTATTTTGAAAAGTGATGAAAATTTAAGTGTAGACCTGACATATTGTTTGCGTAATATATACATTAGACATATATATATATATATATATATATATATATATATATATATATATATATATATAGGTGATTCATTTGGAGGTACTTTTTCAAAAATAAAAACTTCAATTTTATCGGGTATTATTTATTATCATACAAAAGAAACATTCTTGACATTTATTTTTTTTAATTATTCCCTTCAAATGTTAGTCGCAACTGCGCCTAACATGGTTCATTCTGAAGTTCCAATTTTCGATAACGCGTTCGAGCATTTCAAGTGGTATTTGACGAATAACGCGAGTAATGTTGGCTTCCAATATGCTCAATCGTAGCTGACTTATCCATGTAGACTTTACGTAGCCCCAAAAGATAAAGTCTAAAAACGTGATATCACATGACCTAGGCAACCGTTGCACAGGGCCATTACGTGAAATTAAATGTTCACCAAATTGTTCTCGTAATAAAGCCATGCTTTTACGAACTGTGTGCAAATAGCGAACCAAATGTCGAGATCACGGGCTCCAATTTCAGGCAGCAAATAATCATGGCGCGATAACAGGCACCATTCACAGTTACCTTGCGGCCGTCTTTATTTTCGAAGAAATATGGACCGAAAATACCACTTGCCCATAAACCACATCAAACCGTGGTTTTGTCTTGATGTAATGGCAGCTCTTGACCGTCTTCGGGTGGCTTTTCACTCCAAATATGGTAGTTGTGCTTCTTCACGTAGCCGTTAACCTAAAAATGGGCCTCGTCGCTGAACAAAATTTTGGTCGAAAACTGAATATATTTCAAGCTTTTCAAGAGTCCAAAGACTGAAACGGTGACGATTCGACAGGTCGGCCGCTTTCACTTCTTGAACGAGTTAAATTTTGTATGCTTTTAAACCAAGATCCTTACGTAAAATACAAGTTGTGGCATACGTCAAGCCAAGCTGTTGAGATCTACATCGAATTGATTCTTCACGGTCATCGCGTACACTCTCAACTACTTTTCCTGTATTTCACGTACTGGACGTGGTCTATTTGATCGCATATTATCCAATAATGAAAATTACGTTTCAAATTTTTCAATTGTATAGCGAATTGTGCGTTCGGTGGATCGATTACGTAGACCATAAATTGCTTTAAGCGCATGAAGCACTTTTTCTATGGAACGATGACTTTCGTAATACTGCCGAATAATTTGTAGACGCTGTGCCGGGCTAAGTCTTTCCATAATAAAATGTCCCACAATACTCAACTAAAATAGCGTGAAAGTTTGAAATGATTTACGCTTTACCTGTGAAAAAATTGTTGCTGAAAAAATTACAGTAATTATATATATATATATATATATATATATATACTGAGTATTAAAACAATAGGACATAAAATTTGCAATATATGCATAGAAGTCTTAATCGACGTTACAAATATATGTAATTTTAATTAATTTCTGTTATTTTAAGACAATGGCATTGCAGAAAATACTAATTTAATTTTTAATTTTCCATCGTACAGATCTTAACTATATATTTATATATAATCATTAACATCAGTACTGATTTTTCTATATGGTCCTCAGGTTATTATCCACAAATTATTCATTTCACTACTCTGAGTGGTTGTTAGTGAATTTTATCTCGAAGTTTTAAAGCAACTGATAGCAGTTAGATATTTTTGTACAATGACGCGCCATCTCATTGCGAGATAGTTTTTGAGCAAAAGTCAAGCCTATTTAATCTAATTCAGAATCCTGTCATTTCTTGGTATTTCTCAGTATTCGTTTGTCCATGAAACAACACTATTGCAAACTTTCAGACAGTAACCCCCAACAGTATTCAAAAACGATTCGAAGCGCTATACCAAAACCGAGATAGGCTGTATTGATTGAAATAAATGATTTGTACACAAGAACTAAGGTTTCTATTTGAACATAGAATGTATAAAACAATTATAGTTTTAGATCTTTGTAAAATTTAGAAATAGTGGTTTGTAGTCGAAAGATTAAATATTATACAATTGAAAGCTTTTAGTTAAAAAGTTTAAGTATCTATAAGAAATTTTACTTTAATTCACATAGTAATGAATATATAATTTTATAAATCCTTACCATATTTTTACTTAATCTAGCATCTTTTAGTGCCTTCTCTACCGGCTCCAGTGTTCTCCTGAAGATATCTGCATTCAATTCCTCAAACTTGGCACGTGAAATACTGGCATACATGTCAATTCCCTCACAAAGGGAATCTATCTCGATATTCGCCTGTGTCGCAACAGAGAGCGTCCTCTTGGCACGTTCGCATGCAGTTTGCAAACGCCGCAAAGATCGCTTGTTATTCATTACGTTGACTTTGTTCTTCCTGCAAAATTCCTCGGCGAAATACTGTACCATCCTGTTGTCTATGTCTTCGCCTCCTAAGTGGGTGTCTCCCGACGTTGACTTTACCTCGAAGATACCTCCGGCAATTAACAAAATCGAAACGTCGAACGTGCCACCGCCCATATCAAAAATTAAAACGGTTCTTTCGTGATCACCCTACAGGTATAATATTGAAAAAAATTATTAGCTTTTTAAAGTGTTTATTGTTTAAGATTTAACGCCGATTATGTTCTTAACAAAACTCTAGCCTGGATGTCTTCGCTCTTTTTGCTAATAATGTATTGTAAAACACCAACATTTAGGAAAAGAACAGGAATCATACAAAAATTATATAATACAATAGTAAGCTCTCAGGGTAACCTAATACAGGGTGGAGCAGAATAGCGAGCGATTTTAAAAAGCCCGCGATTCGCGCTGTGTCATTCGGAGGTGGTAGGGACGCTATCGGCCATGTTTCCTTGATATTAGCATTTAGTAACAATGGAGCGTTGGACCCCTCAACAGCGTGCGTACGCTGTTAAGGCGTTTTATGAAAATGATAATTCTTACATACGCGCATGTGCCATTAAAAAATGAGTTAGGAACTTTGAGGAAACTTCGTCAACGACAAAAAAGGAACCTGGTCGGCCAAAATCGGTGCGTACACCCGAGAATATCGACCGTGTAAGAACTGCTATTGAGCGAAGCCCACGTCGTTCAGCTCGCCGGCATAGCACTACACTAGGGATTTCAAACCGAACTGTCAGATGAATATTACACAAGGATCTCCACCTTAACCCATACAAAATCCAAATCGTAAAGGCTCTTAAAGGCACGGATTATGTGAGTCGACAACGATTCTGTGAAGAGTGTTCAGATTTAATTAATCAACATGAGGATATTGTAAACAACTTATGGATGAGTGACGAAGCCCATTTCTATTTGTCCGGTTACGTCAATAAGCAGAACTTTAGATACTGGAGTGACGTAAATCCTAGACAAATGTATCAAGAACCCCTTCACTCCACAAAAGTTACTGTGTGGTGCGCTATGTCTTTATCGGGGATCATAGGGCCTTACTTTTTTGAAAATGCTCGTGGCAATGCTGTGACAGTAACCTCACAAAGATACGCCGACATGTTGGAAAACTTTTTTGAACCACAGCTTGCACGCTACGAAGTTAACAATTCAAGCCCTGAAAGAACGGATCCGACAGGAAGTGGAAAACATTCCCCTAGCAATGCTGCAAAATGTAATGAATAGTTTCAAAACACGATTGGAAGAATGTGTACACCTGAACGCATGTCATCTTTCCGGAGTTATTTTTAAAAAATGAAATAATTAATGCTTTTTTATGTTCTTTGAGAAAATAATGAATTTATTCCTAAATATTGTATTTGTTGTTTTTCACAGCCTTTTTAAAATCGCTCGTTATTCTGCCTCACCCGTTATTTAGTTTCATTCATTGAGTTTACATTATTAATGTTTTAAGTTAAGGCAGTTTAGTTAAATTATTAATTGAGATATATAATGATATGATGGACAAGAAGAAAAATAGTAATTATTGGATAAAAATTTGACTAACTGAGACTCGAACTATGAGAAGGATTAATGCATTGAAAAGTCAAAATATTTACCAAGGAGTATTAAAATGAAAAGGCAAATTTATGACAGGAATGAGTCAATTAGCCTTTATACTTGATGTTGATAACACCTATTTTTTTCGAGTATTTACCTAATGATTTAGATGTTGAAATATGCATACGTACATATGCGATATAAATTTTTACTTGGAAATAGTGTGGCGTCCGAAATTTGTAACGTAAACAGAACTTGTGGTAGCATACACAAACTAACTATAAAGGCCGCCACAAATAAATGCACACCCAGTAAACGTCCACATATTTTAATAACATTTTCAGAAATTACGTATTTTATTCCTCTAAAGAGATGATAAAAATTTCAGCAATTCATATTCCAGGTTGTTCAAAAAGTTTTGTCGTTCGATAAGAGAAACACGATTTTATGGTTTGAAGTACATTTTATTATTCAATATCACCTCCCTTAATTTCAATACACTTGTTCCAGTGATATTTTAATTCATGGATTCCATCCTTGAAGTGAGAATCCGAAAGACTGTCGACACGCGCTTCCACAGCTGCCTTTACCTCTTCGTTTGATGAAAATCGTTTTCCATGCACGAATTTTTTGAGATGCGAGGATAGCCAGAAGTCAGAGGGAGCTAAATCTGGCGAATAGGGTGTATGTTGCAACAATTCGTACTTTAATTCACTGATTTTTGCGATGGTTTATTGAGCTGTGTGAGAGGGTGCTTTGTCTTGAAGAAAAATTATTTTTTCTTCTGTAAACCAGATTGTCTCACGAATTTTTACGTCCAGCTGATCCTTTTACCAGTTTGAAGATAATCCATGAACAAAATCCCTTAGCCTCTTGTTTTGATTGAGGATTATAGTGGTAGACCCAAGTCTCATTGATAGTGATGAAACGACGCACAAAATCGTTTTTATTCTTTCTAAAACGCTTCAAATGCTGCTGAAAAAGTCTCGTTCGAATGTGTTTTCATTTCCTTCTTAATGAATGCGGCAACCATTTTACACACAGCTTTCTGGAGCCCAAAGTTTCAGCCAAAATATTGCTCACACTGCCTAATGAAATGCTTAGGGTTTCTACTAAATCTCTCGCGTTGAATCGGAGGTCTTCCAAAACCATATTCCGTATTTTTGCTACGATTTCTGGTATCGATGCACTTTTTGGACATCCTTCACGAAGATCGTCTTTAAGACATGTACGACTACGTATAAATTCAGCAACCCATCTTTCTACTGGTCTAGTATAATTGAAGGCGAAGAGTCCTTATACACTTTTAACAATCGTTCATGAATTTGTTTTGATGTTACATCTTCCAAAAATAAGAATTTTATCATTGCACGATATTCGATTATTTCCATTGTAAAAAAATACTGTGACACGTCAACTTTGAACTGTAAATATACAAATGAGAAAATATAAAATGAGAAAACTTCACACGTGTTTTTAAAAAAGCAGTAGAATTTTTGGAATAATAAAACTACGAACCTAATATTGCCATCTCTTATTGAATGACAAATCTTTGAAAAACCTGGTATACACCAATAATGCGTCGATCCTTCTCTTTTCTTACGCATTCATCTAATCTATTAGACACACTTGAAATTAGCGAATAAACGTCAACCTATGCTATGCTATTCCTAACTTCTAAAAATTAATTGTTTAAGAACATTACTTTGTTTAGGGGTGGATATAATTTATTTTCTTTATAAGAAAGGTACCAAAACAGTCTTTGTACCTTTTACCTCAGGTGTACATAACGTGATACTTATATTAAAGGCAACAGCTGAACCACATTCCCAAATGTTTTAATTTTATCAGTAGCAGCTTGTGATATGCTATCTAAGGCCTCTAAAATTCTTTATTTAAGAACATCCATATCTCACATGCGTTTAGTTGGTGACAAATCCAGCGAACGAGATGGCCATAATATGCGATCAATATTAGCATTATCCAGAAACTCCATAGTAACTCTCGCTGTATGTGGTCGTGCTTTATACTGTTGAAAAATTGGTTTTCCCAGTTGTTAAAAATATGGTATTAACACCGGTTCAAGAATGCTTTTTGACATCTTAAATAAGAACCGTATGTAGCTGTACGGAAAATTGCAAGTTTCTTCTTTCATGAGGATTTCTTCTCGCTAATTTGCGGCTATTGTAAGTCCAAAATTGAATTTTGCTACTGAAAACGACTCGATTCCATCTCTTATTCCAGTGTAATCTTTTGTTACACCACCTCGAATGATCGAATTCTTCGATATACATCATATGGAAGTTTGTTGGTTAATTTAATCTCTATGTCCATCACCTATTTCCATCATTGATGAAAAATGGTTTTTAAGAGCCACAGCCGAAGAACACGGTCTTCATGATCAATAGTACGCTTGAGGCATCCGGGCCCTAAACATTCTTGTTCCTTATTACTTTCTGCCGATCTTCACTGAACTAATTGTAGCGACGCTATGTCGTATATAATCAGAATTCTTTTACACTCCATTGGGACTAAATAAACATGTAAGTATGTTCTACAATGATACCAAAGTAAATAATGTCAAGAGAAACACAAAAATATTTTTAGTTGAATAATAAGATATATTTTAATGAAATTTTCATTTGTTAATACGAATAAAATACATTTTTCCAAAAATTTTATTAAAATATGTCAACGTTTATAGCTTGATAATTTATTTATGGTGGCCAGTATACTTTTAGTTCACGTATGATTTCATAAAACGCATATTCAAACTTTGTAATGGGATCCCTTGAAAAGTAAACCCCGAATTAGATCCAGAAATCTTGTCTAACGGCGATAGAACTTGTGCGGTGAACAATGCTTCTTTATTACGACACTTTCATAGCATAGGTGAAGCAAAAAATTTAGAAACTAGTTGGATCTATTAAAGACGTGTTCTATGATTAGACAAGATGATACAAAATGAATACTATATAACAATCATCAGAGAACATTCCAAAATGTGCTTCGAGAGTTATGGAATTTTTAGAAGCTTTTAGTATAAGGGAAAAGTAAGAGAAAGATCGGCTATTATCGATTCATGCCGATATTCGATGCTAATACCACCAATGAGTAGAAGTTTCAGAGCTATCTAACTCAAAAGGGAGTTTGTTACTGTTATTGGATAAACGTTATTTGCAAAAATCATGTGAAATTGTTTGCACAAACATTATTATCCACATTTACTTTTACATCTTGTGCTTAGTGTTGACAGTAAAAAAATATTTGATGTTTGTTTAAGAATTTTGAAATTTCAACTCCAAACAATGAAGTCAGATTATTTTTTTCTGTGAGTCTAGGTTTAAGATGCAATCGTATTTTAACAGATCTAAAGTACTCATTATCAATTACAATATGAAGCTGATATGGGTTGAGATATTCCGTATGTGGTAGAGCTTAAACTGCTCATGCAAATGTTTCTTATGCAATATCTAATAATAATTTTCGAAAGAGAAAAATATTATTACCAACAATTGATATTTTAAGATCAGTAGCAGATAATATTAAAAAGACTTCTGTTTGCGTTTGAACTTTTTCACAAAAAAGTTAATTCGGAGAAAAATGACGAAAAGGTATGTAAGAATGATTGTACTTTAAAGAAAATTCAAATAAGCTTAATTAAATCGGTTTCAAAATATAAAACATAAGTATAAAAGGGAAAATAGTAAGTTTATTTTATAAATATTAACAATTCATGTTTTGATCAATAAGGTTGATATATAACCCCTTTCCACAATTAACTATTTGTAAATTCTGTATACGCATTTCGACAACCAAGTTGTCATCATCAGCAGATAATTTCAAAGTGTCGCACCTGGTAAAACACGGCGAAAAAATTGTACGAAAAATAAACTCCGTACGCGATCCGCACCGTTGAAAACCAAGATGTGCACTGTGTCTGTTTCACAAGATTTTTAAAAAATACTTTTACTTAAACTAACATGCACTACATTGAAAAAGGTTATTATGGTCAAAAAGTGTCTGTGTGATTTATGTGTGTTTTATGATATTGTTCCTCTTGTCTTTCAGTAGAGAGAAGAGAGGCGTTTGCAGAGGGCCGGCGTCATTAACGTTTACCAGATGGCTTGAATTCTTTAAGATGTGCATGCTTTCATACGCGTCCAGTTCGCGATAATTGTACACGTTCTTTATCAAATGTAAACAATCCATATTAACACTGTGGTTATTTTCTAATACATGTCTCGCTATACCCGATTTTTCCGGTCGGTTGAATTTTATGTGCGAAAGATGTTCTTTATACCTGGTTTCGATCGATCTTTTGGTTTGGCCGATGTATTGTATATTGCACTCTAAACATTCAATTCGGTAGATTCCCGATTTTTTATTCTCTTCAATTTTGTCTTTTGCATTTCCTAACAGCATTTTAAGGGTATTATTAGGGCGGGAACATACTTTAAACCCGTGATCTTTAAAAATACTATTCAGATTTTTTGTCACACGATGGAAAGGTAAACAAACAAAATGCTTTTCCCGATTGCTCTGTGGTGAAAGACATGTGGTGTCACGGATTGTTTTTCTTATGTTGGCCTTTCTAATTAATCCATTGATTATTTCCGAATCGAAACCGTTGTATACCGCGATATTCTTAATGAGGTTCAATTCTCTTTCATATCTTACTTTTGTTAGTGGGAAATTGATCAAACGATTAATCAGAAAATTGAATGAAGCCATCTTCTGTTGCATGCTGTGATTTGAGTCAACCGTAATGAATCTATTGAAGAAACCAATGTCGAACTGGACGCGTATGAAAGCATGCACATCTTAAAGAATTCAAGCCATCTGGTAAACGTTTATGACACCGGCCCTCTGCAAACGCCTCTCTTCTCTCTACTGAAAGACAAGAGGAACAATATCATAAAACACACATAAATCACACAGACACTTTTTGACCATAATAACCTTTTTCAATGTAGTGCATGTTAGTTTAAGTAAAAGTATTTTTTAAAAATCTTGTGAAACAGACACAGTGCACATCTTGGTTTTCAACGGTGCGGATCGCGTACGGAGTTTATTTTTCGTACAATTTTTTCGCCGTGTTTTACCAGGTGCGACACTTTGAAATTATCTGCTGATGATGACAACTTGGTTGTCGAAATGCGTATACAGAATTTACAAATAGTTAATTGTGGAAAGGGGTTATATATCAACCTTATTGATCAAGTCAATCAACCACAGGCTCCATCAAATTCAACTCCAATTCATGTTTATTTAATAATAAATATTGTTTAGAGTACATTTTCACTTACTTTAATTTGAGAATATTTCTGCGAAAATTACCCTATTAACCACGTTAATATTATAGTTTGCAAATTTTCTCTCTGGAATTAATTAAATATCCACTATTATATCTTACCTTTTTATCTAGTCCATAGGCGATAGCAGCAGCGGTAGGTTCGTTTATAATCCTTTGAACGTCCAGACCAGCGATGGTACCCGCATCTTTCGTCGCTTGTCTTTGTGAGTCGTTAAAATAGGCAGGCACGGTGATAACAGCCCTAGTGACGGGATAACCAAGATATGCTTCCGCTATTTCCTTCATCTTGGTCAATACCATTGACGAAATCTCTTCCGGGTAGAAGGATTTCGTTTCACCTTTGTACTGGACAACGATTTTCGGTTTGCCCTTTTCATTGACGACTTGGAAGGGCCATAATTTCATATCTTGTTGCACAGTAGGGTCGCTGAATTTGCGGCCAATCAGTCGTTTAGCATCTGTTAGAAAAAAGATTACATTTAAGACAATAGACTTTCTATTCTTTACTATATGCACATTTTTGATTATCATCATAAATAAAAGTAATAAAAGCAGTACAACGTTCATCTAAACAATGTGATTGACAGAGTAAAATGGAAATATTTAATCACTACGAGCGCTTATATATACATTGTGTTGCTAAATGAATTTAAACAGAGTTGTGTGTGAACAAACGTTTTCAGTTTTATAAAAGTCTTTTGCTTAATTTTAATTAACAAGCAGAATTATTATGAGGTTCTGCACAGAAAATAGATAAATAAATAAATTACCATTTCTGTAAATATTCTCAATTCTTAGTTTTATTAATGGACATGATAATGGAACAAAAGAAACCAAAACAACGCATTAACTGCAGATTAAATAAAATGAGCTCCATCAAAAAGGTTATTTTGTTACAATAAGTAAGAACAACTTTTAAAGATCAAACAATATCAATATAAAAATATTTATTCACCACCACTCTCCACTATAGATCGCTTTAACCTTAGATGAAATTTTGCAAATAAATCGCGAACATTCATGGTGTAATGTTTTGATTGGCTTTTTTTGTAGGTCTTAAAAGGGTTTTTGTCATTTAGTAGGGAGACAATATATGCCATTTGTTCAAGGTGTCATAGAAAAGAAGGCCATTAAAAGTGAAGTGAAATTTATGGCGTATCTCTTAATTCATCTGGATCTAAATTGTAATCAAGCTATCCCATTATTCCAACGAAACTATGACGCCGATTAATTTTACCGAAAGTGTAATTTTCTTATATTCTATCAATTCGTCTAGGAAAAAGTTATTTAATATGATAAAATTGTTCATTGATACTTGTTTAACAAACACTAATCAATTTCATATTGTACTATTGTGAAGGTACAGGGACCATGGTCAAAAATGTATATTCGTCGGAGAAGATAACGTTCACTAGTAATTTTACACTTTTTTGCAGAAAATTTTTCCACAGGTAAAAATCTGATACTGCAAAAGTGCAACCATCATTACTAGTGTATCTTAAAAACATGGCTTATACACTTTTACTGTTGACTGTAAGTATTACAAAAAGACATGGATTTTATCTCAACAGAATTTACAGTTATTAGTGTATTTTCATTTCCACATTCTTTACTGTCTAGGAATGAGACCTGTTCTATTTAATCGTCTTCAAGTCTCTTAAGAGAGTTCCATCAAGCAAAATAACCTCAGAATATCTTTTATTGGGATTGTTTAATGCCTTATATTGTTAATCCAGTGTGACAAACACTTAGGCACGATCTATCTTTAAGCCTCTTTGCCCTCAAAGACTTTGGACTTTTGAAAACTTGCGCCTTCCTTTTTTTTGTTACGTCCCGGAGCGGCAAAAATAGTCATCCGGGAACTACTGAGAACACAGTTGGAACACAAAAAATTAGGCGTAAATTAAGATATACGTAACAAAGTAAATAAAACTTGCAATTGTAGAAGCATAAATTAAACAGCCAGGTTGTCTGCACACACTGTACAGAATCTTAAAATCGAATGTGTACGTCATACACTTTAAAGAGATTAAGATTAAAAGTATAATGGACAAATCATTTCACGAAACAGTCATCTGAGGAATTTGGGACAAAACTGTCTTATCCTGGAAAATGTCAAGGGCTGTCGCGACGACGCATTAAATATTCAGGTCCGGTCACGGGACAAAAGACGATCCTGAGAATCCACCAGTTCATTAAGTAATGGCTTATTCAAGCTCGCAGCCCTCGACCACCCACTGAAAGATATTTCAGGAACTATTCGACTAATGGAACAGTGAGGTCTCGTTTAAGTTTGCTCGTTAAGCACAAATTAATGAGATGCAGGATCTCATTCTGTAGATTCTCTAGAATACTATGGTTCGATTTGGCGATTGTACTTCATAAAAATGCGCCATAAATAAGCAGGGTCCTGAGAAGCTCCTTGTAAACGAGCAACTTGTGAAAATGTTTAGGCAACTGGAACGGATCAGGAGAGGCAGTAAAATGTTTCTGATTGCCGCGAACTGCTATTGGATCAAAACGTGTCTTCGCCACGTGAGTATTTTATCGATCTTAGCACACCAGGGAATCCCTGAAAGTATGCTATTAAGAATATATCAGAGTTTACGTAATTAGGTATGGAAGGACGACAATGCAAGTGAACCTAAATAATGTTTCTGCTGTAGCAGAAAGTAGCCATGTTACATCACTGTGTTGAAAAAATTGACGGCCAGTGTGGGACAAATAATGACAAGAATTGTGTTCGTGTCTCTCAAGTGTCACGAAAAGGTGACAGGGTACTAGAGTACAAAAACTACAGGGCTAATGAAAAGTTAATGGACTGGCTCGACATGCTTCGTTTGTGGTTTTCACAGGACTAGAACTCAGCTGCGGCACTTCGAAAACGAGCATTAGAACAGCCATGAAAAAATGGGTCGAATATACATATATCGCCGAAAAGGTGAAAGGACCCTTCTAGATCAAAGGAAGCCGAAACCGTTTCTTAGAGAAATAGCACTCTGTATAGTTTCTTTAACATATTGTATTTCACGATACTGTCTTGCAAGCACCTAACTCGTAAACATTCAAAATGAGAGTGAAAACACTAAATCACACAACATATTATAAATATAGAATATTTGTCTGAACTATAGGTACATAGAATTCAATGCAGTATTCCCAATTAAAAAGTAATAAAATAAACATCTCTTTACCTTAGATAAGTATTGATTTTTCCAGAGTGCTTTAAACATGTGGCTATGGCTTTGTATGTGAAGAGAAATTCTCAATGTGAACTTAGTCTATTTGTAAGATTTGTCTATAAATTTTTCAGAGGATCAAACTGAATCAAACAATTGCATGTAAACATGGTCCAAGTCATCATCCAATTCCTCCCCGTCATTCATATAAAATTCTGGTAAGAATTTGATAAAATGTATAGGGTATAACTGATTTCTTCACATTGTATGTTATAAACATAATATCGAATAGGTATTGCCTAGTGTAATAAATTGTTGGACAATAAATAAAAAAGGAAAAAATATATTCTGCTATATAATAATGTAAATGCTCAATGCAAATAATTTTGAATCTAAAAATTAAAATTCTGTAGCTTTCCCAGACGTATTCCCAATAAACTATCATTTATTTTGAAGATGTTGAAACCTTTATTAATTTTAGAAATTGAAATTTTGTCTTTTAAGAAAGTCGTTGTTAGTTGTTAGTAGATGTTTTCAAACAAATATAAATACTTTAATAAAAATTTTATTTTCGAAAATAATTTGTTACATTTAAATACTAATTCTTTATAAGACAAAGTTTTTAGCAGTCCTCGGTAGTATAGTGGTCAGTATCCCCGCCTGTCACGCGGGAGACCGGGGTTCGATTCCCCGCCGGGGAGGATTTTTTGAAAATTCACTTCATGATTTTTTTTATGACTAACTTGCAATTATTTTGTATTTTCAATTAATAAAATTATGAGAAATAATAAAATATAGCTTGTACTTAATAAAAATATTTAGGTTAATATCACCGTCATGTATAGATGGCAACCAAAGCACTGAACGATAATTTTTGGAAGATAATTTGTAAATAAAATGTTTTAAATACTATTTAAGTCGTTTGACTACATACAAAATTTAGCATATATAACCATGAAGTATTAATAAGCGATAATTATTAGTGCATATTATATTTGCGAAGAAGAAAAAGTTTATTGTTTCTTGATCAATAAGGTTGATATATAACCCCTTTCCACATTAACTTTTGTAAATTCTGTATACTCATTTCGACAACCAAGTTGTCATCATCAGCAGATAATTTCAAAGTGTCGCACCTGGTAAAACACGGCGAAAAACAACCGTACGAAAATCAAACTCCGTACGCGATCCACACCGTTCAAAACCAAGACGTACACTGTGTTTGTTTCACAAGATTTTTAAAAATTATTTTTACTTAAACTAACATGCACTACATTGAAAAAGGGAATTACGGTCAAGACAGTCAAGTGCCTGCCTGTGATTTATTATATTGTTCCTCCTCTGACATTAAGTAGGGAGAAAAGGGTCGATTGTACGGGGCCAGTTTCATTATTGTTCACCACATGGTTTAAATTCTTTAAGATGTGCATGCTTTCATACGTGTCTAGTTCTCGATAATTATACACGTTTTTTATCAGATGTAAACAATCCATATTAACTTAATACTATTTAGATTTTTTGTCATGCGATGATAAGGTAAACAAACAAAATGCTTTTCCCGATTGCTCTGTGGTGATAGACATGTGGTGTCACGGATACAGAATTTACAAAAGTTAATGTGGAAAGGGGTTATATATCAACCTTATTGATCAAGTCAATCAACCACAGGCTCCATCAAATTCAACTTATTGCTTCTTATTGATAAATCTATTCAAAAATTTAATAACATTATAGGGTAAGAGCAATTAATTTCAGGTTGACAAGGGTTGAACCCCCCCTCTTATATCAATTTTACATTTTAGAGAATAAAAATATGTTTATGTTATTCTAGAACTATCCCATATTTTATATTAAATCCAAAGGACTTACCATAAATTGTATTCGAAGGGTTTAACGCTACTTGATTTTTAGCTGCATCCCCAATGAGTCTTTCGACTTCATTAAAGGCAACATAACTGGGCGTTGTCCTATTGCCTTGGTCATTAGCTACGATTTCAGCGAGACCATTACGAAAGACACCAACACACGAGTATGTAGTCCCTAGATCTATGCCAATAGGCACCTGGCGTGTACTAGCGGTAGCCATGAATATATTGCATGAAACGAACAATAAATTTTAAGTCCTAAATATTTACTATGACATTTAGAATTTTGATGGTTGATCGAAATATTAATGACATATAATGTATATTTGGATAGTTACGCCCTAGATAAATATTTGAATTATTTGTCGCATGACCTTAGTTAATAAACGGGAGATTAGATATTTGTAGACAAACTACATTATATATTCTTCCTCTGAAATGCACTTTGCAGAACCTTAGTTCCGAAGTCTTCGTTTTTTTGAAAGAGTAGGCACGCATTTTCAAAAGTGTGTTCCTTATAAAGATGATAATTTATATTTACCATGAAATATTGATTATTCTACACTATTGTAGCGATCGTTTTCAATCCATACTGGAACACAGAGAAGAAAAGAAGCTAAATTTATTTGGAAATTTCTAAATAACTTAAAGTTAAACCAATATTATTATGGGAGGTTCAATATCTTCCAAATCACACGATCGTTCACTGTCTTTATAATCCTCAACACCATTATCAACATTTTGAATGAACTCAGTTGGTGCAAATGATGATTTATTGAGGATTGGTGATACTGATTATAAAATAATAGTCATCCGTGGCTTCAAAGTTCCTAATACCTCAAAGACAATTATAAGGGGCATTGGGCAAGGCTATGAATTCTTATTACGTCCGCACTCGTTGAGCTGGTTAAGATTTTTGGCATAGCTTTCACCTTAAACGAGAAAGAAAGTCATAAAGCACCGGATAGGGGTTTTCGGATTCGAAGTCGTGACTCCAACTTTTAAATAATAAATAAAACAGATAATTTGCATTCACTTTCAGAAACTTTTTATTGGTAATTGAAGTATCAGTTATGACATTTATATGCGAAAAATAATATGTGTTAAATGGCCTCCTCTTGCAGCTCTACAGACGTCGACTCTTTTGTTAAAATTTTCAATGACATTTTGACATAATTGAGGCTTTATCTCACCAATGACACGAATAATTTCATCTTTCAAAGCAGGAATTGATTGTGGATTGTTTTTATAAGCCTGACTTTTCACATAAACCCAAAGAAAATAGTCTAACGGTGTCAAATCACATGATCTTGGTGGCCAATTAACATCACCGTCCAGGAAATTTTTCTCTCAATAAATCAATTGATTTGTGTGCAAAGTGAGGTATAGCGCCATCCTGTTCAAACCACATATCCTCTGGATTGATATTCATTAACTCAGGCCATAAAAATTCGGTTATCATCCGACGATATCGATCATCATTGACAGTTACAGCTTCACCAGCAGCATTTTCAAAGAAGTAAAGTCCAATTACACCACCTGTCCATAATGCACATCAAACAGTAACTCGTTTAGGATGCATAGGTTTCCCATGAATAATTTGTGGATTTTCCTCACCCCAGATACGGCAATTTTGTTTATTAACATAGCCACCAAGTTCAAAATGTGCCTCATCGGAAAACATTATTTTTTGAGTAAAATCAGCTGGTTGTTCATTGATGAAATTGACAAATGTACGACGTTTTAAATGATCTAATGGCTTCAGTTTCTGTGTTATTTGAACCTAATATGCCTTCAGAGCGAAATCCTTGTGTAAAATACGCCATGTTGTTGATCCACTAAGTCCAAGTTGTTGTGAACGTCGTCTAATGGACATTTCAGGATGTTCAGCAACATTTTCACGAACCAAACCAATATTTTCTTGTGAACGACCACTACAACTGTATTTTTCACTTTTTTGATCTTCCACGGAACCGGCCTCTTCAAATTTTTTAATAATTCGACCAATAGTTCTTTCAGATGGACGATTATGACAAATTCAGCGCGCCATCTATATTTTATTTATTCTTAAAAAAAACGCGCAATTTGAAACAGTCTTTATGTACATATTTTCCCAAATCTGTTAACCCATCAAGGTCATTAAAGTTACTAAATCTATTTTAAAGAGAATTGGATACGCAAGTATATATTGAAATAATATTTTGATAAAATTTTTGTTTATGACCTGATTTCTATAATTCCATGTACTCCTATTCGAAGTAATCACTAAACATATGTCGTACTCCTGATTTTCATATTTACTTGAAGATTATGCGATGGACTGAAGTTATAATTACAAGTTTATACAAATAATGTGGTATTAAATAACATACATTGATTAATTTTATTTTATTGTGTTTGCGTGTATTATACCAAATATATGTTCTATGTGATGAACAGAGAAAGAATATATTTTTAAACCAAATTCTATGCAAATATTTATTGTGTTCAGAGTAACAGACTAAATGTTCAATGAAAAATTCTCACCCTTCATAGAGAAAATTTAATAATGAGTTATCGCTCCACGTAAACACATACATTCTGCTCTGCATCCAGGCATGCTTCTAATGAGATGTTTTTATGAACTCCTGCGAAAATTAATTCCAAGCAAATTTTAGAGTACCATGTAGCTATGTTATATTCATTGGACAGGAGGCATACCACCTTTTCGACCTATTATATTCCAGACATGTACTATGGGTGATAGGGGTCACGACCTCGCAGGTCAGTTGAGAATGTTGATGTTGGCCTCTTGAAGAAATCGTAATGCAACAGTTGCAACATGAGGGCGGCATCGATTTACTTAAATTTGCATTATTTAGACATTGGATATATGGTAAAGTGAGTGGTTCCAAAACATCGTAAATGTGCCTTTAAGCATTTAAATGACCTTGAAGGAATATTTAAGGAATCCTTCCTCTTATTCTAACTCTACCTCAAAGCATCAATCCTCGAGTAAATGCAGTCTCATGTTCTACGGAAAAATTTCAAAAACTGCCTTTCTTCTCTTCGATGTCGTACTCGTTTGGGTCTACAAACAAAAACGAGATTTGTCTAAAAAACTATATTATTCCACTCTTCATTCCAATCTGCCTGTACATTACACCATTCTAATCTAAGAACACGATACTGACTAGTGGAAAGCAGTATTAGTCATATTCTATGACCTACTAAATACCTACATCTGCCAGAAAAACATTTCCCACAGACTTTGGGGTACTATGCCGATCTCTAAGGACAAGCAATCTTAGTCTCCTATTTTATTTTCGATGGTACCTCTAGGGCGTACAGAGCCTTTTCTGTGATGTTGCCTACTTTCTGTAGCAATATATCTTTACATCCGAGTAGCGGTTTCATGGAATGCAGTATCGACGTCATGTAGGCCAACGATACATGTCCTTCAAAAAGCGCTTCATCACACAGTACAGTATTAAAAATAACACTACTGCGAAAGTCGGGAAAGTATAAAATATTACAATCATAAAAATCCTCATTACTAAGCTCGTGATATTCATTTTCTCAGTGTGAAATAATAAGAATTTAATTGGCACCATTTTCACAGCATTACATTATGAGACTCTGTAAGCAATTTACTGGAATACCTTAACGTGTGTATTTAATTACATCGAAAACATACGATGTTTCGGTAAAGATGGCTACTTATACAAGAAACATACGTTATTTTCTTAACAAACAATAACGACAAATAATACACGAGAAAAGTATTACATCAAATTAAGTGCGTAAGGAATACGCCTTAAACTTTATAGATTTTACTTTTTTGTCTTAGCGGTCTCGCATTTTTTGCCAATATTCTTAGCTGCTATCAGTGAAGGGGCTTGCAAGAGAGAAGTATATGGGGGTGAGTAAGAATAAAATAAATGAACGAGCATCAATCAAGCTCCACGTCGTGACGTCAGTGACGTGCCGAGAAATGGCACTTTAAGCTCGCACTGTCGCACAGGGAAACGAAGGACTACCATCACCATCTCTTCCCACCCCTCTATCGAAAATATAAAATTTTTCTCTTTAATATTTCTAATTTGTTATCTCCGACGACCACCTCGCAATCATTTATCTTTTTTTTGTCGAAAGAAAAAAACTAGAAAAGGAAAACGAGAGGAAAGACACCAGGAGAAAAAAGAATTTCGCGATCTTCTTATACACACAATAAATACGGCCAGCCTTTGTTTCTTTTCCGGGGCAATGTACGTTGTTGTGTTTTTTCTTCCGTAGAAGGGAAAAGTAATACCCCGTTTAATAACTTTTTTCTATGGTCCGTTCATCTTCCACTTTTCTTGGGACGATTATAACTCGACGTCGATTTCTCTTCAGTGCCTCTGGAGAATTTGAGTTTTATTAATTAATTGTATACGGCAGAGAGAGGAAACGTTATCGGAGGACGGAGAAGATGAACAATTCGGAAGAAGAAAGAAAGCTAAAAGGAACTCGGAGAGAGTGGAGAGAGGTGGTGTGGTGAAGTAACGATGGGGATGGTAACGGTGGCAAAACAAAACAACCGTTTACAATGGAGTAACGATTATTTAATCGCTGGGAATTGTGGAAACGGCAACTGGGGAAATCTATTATGTGTATTGACGTCGAAGCATTTAAGAAGATTTTCCCTCTTTCTCACGCCATTTTTCTTATTGTCATCCGTGATGAGATTGTGGAAGAGCGAAGACCGAACTTTCGTTTGAATTAATTCAAAAACTGTAAACTTCGCTAAGCGGGATTTTAAGCGAAGTCTTTGTTTTTAAATTAGAGTATAATTTAATTTGTTTATATTTTCAATGGAAATTGTGCGAAGTTATGAAAGAAAAATACTTTCGGCTAAATATTTCTTTAAGTAATTTACTGCAGTTGAACTGGATAAATAGAGAGAAATATATTTTTAGGTTTAGTAACGAATAGTATTAAAATATGAATAATAGGTCCACGAAATCCTTGCTTTTTAATAGGTTACGTGGTTTATTCAATAATAACAGTGGTCAATAAGGTTTTTTTAGACAGTAGCTTACAAAATTAAAGAGCATATACAAAGTACAAATTATTCGAAAAGCACTAGTACTGACTTACGATTTTTCACAATAGATCTGGAAATCTTGTTGGCTTCTGTAACTTGATCGACAATCTGGTCTACTGAAATTATATTTGTAAACTTTATGAAGCTTTCGGTGTGCTCATGAAGCCATTTCGTGGAGATTATTTAAAGGTTTGTCGAAGATCAGCCTGAAAGCAGTTTTATTACATAATGATTATGAAAAGAACCTGGAAATTTTGTAGAAGAAAATGAAGTACGAAGTTTATTTCTGAAATATTTGTGCGGATTTTAAATCTACTGCAATATTTTTGGTGTGCAATCAGGTTACACCAAATACTGTTGCTTAAGTCTTTGGGAGAGTTGTAACAAGGAAAGTCATTACATTAAACAGACGTGGCCACTACGATAAAATAAAAAATATACGACATCAACCTTTAATAGACAAATTAAATATCTTAACACCACCTCTGTACGGTAAACTTTGTTAATGCACTGGATCAAGTTGGTTTTATATACCTTCATGAAAAGCTACCAAAAATAACAGAAGGAAAACTAAAAGAAGAGATTTTTGTTGAACCTCAGGGACAGGAAATAGTAAGTGATAGAAAACTTCAAACCAAATTAACAGTGCAGGAAAAAGCTGCGTGGTTGTCCATGTTTTTGCCAGGGTTCTTTAAGAAGCAAAAGAGCGGAAAATTACAAAATTTTGGTAATGAATACGATACAAGCTTTTCACGGTGCTAGCTGCAATACATCCCTTAAAATACATATTCTACATTCCCACTTGGATTTCTTCTGGATAATATGAGCAATGCAAGCGATGAACACGGCATGCGCTAACACCGAGACATTTTGGGATTACTGTTGTCCGTAGGAAGGGAGACTGGGAATCGTTTAACACCATTAAAAAGTAATCCAATGAAGCATTTCACTGTCAACTGAATAAGTCAGTCTGAGTTTCGGCTCTACGTTTGCCAAACGGTTTCTACGAGTATATTTTGTTTTGAGATAAAAGGCCGAGAAATGCTTTTTGACGTAAATATATCGTCATGAAAGGCATTAGTAACTTTTAGAGCTTTCATTGACAAAAAATCTTTTTCTAAAATTATAAATTTGGAAGCAGTTACTTTTCCTTCTTCTACTGCTGTGACTCCGTGCAATTCGTAAAAATTTTTTGAAAATCGATCTGTAATTCAGTTATTGCTTGAATCAAAGAAAATATTAACAAAATTGTGTTTCATATCTTGAAAATGTGCTTTTTATACAAATCTACGTCGATATAAATTCTAGAAAGCTTTTAAGATTTGCAAATGCCTTATAGTTCTGATTTGACAGTCAATAACGTTATAGTATCAACTTCTTAATCATGATTTGGACTTTATTACCATTATCTTAAAAAACTGGAAGCGTATCGTGTTGTCTTTGAAAATTTAAGCTCAAAATATAATATATAAGATTTAAGCTGGTCGATATAGATTAACATGTTAATTTTATTCACCAAGAAAAATTTTATGGATAATTGCTGAGGTAAAATTGTTTATTGATGAAAATTAGTCTCATCTTGTCTTAGAGTTTCCTAAAATGAGATAAAATACTTGTTTATGATAAATAATGAACGAAAGAATGTTATAGTTATAAGTTGAGCATGGGTTTAAATTTTGCTGTATACATCTGAAATTGAAATAAAGCTATTTATATGAACAGTTTCAATGTCATCAATGTCATCAACCAATACTAAAAGTCCAATACTAAAAAAATTGCTTGCGTTTTATAGGCGATAATTGCAATGAACTTTAATATTACGAAATGTTAAAAAATCCAAACTATCAGTAAATTTGCAGACTTTTCTCGTATGTTAATCACTCTTTGTAGTCGTATAAAAGCGTAGTAAGTATTAAAAGAACTACGTAAAAATTGCATTTCTACTTTGAGGGACTAGAAAGAGAAAATATTCTCACTTCCTTGTTTTAATCAGAACCTAACAATATATTATATTTAAATGTTAAAGGAATGCTTTTTAATTAATAAAGTTGCCTTCATTCCAATTACAACTCGATTTCTACAACAAAAATGACCGAAATAACCCACCTATTAAATCTCTTGTATATTTTATTTTGTCATATATAGTTTTCAACGAAAAGCTACAATAACAATGCTTTTTTATGGTTTAGTCTGTTTGTCTGGAGGCCGCCACGAAAGACTCGTAAAGTACGTCCTCATTCCTTTTCTCTAGTATTGATTCTTTAAGTGTGTTGCTCTGGTCAGTATATGCATTTGTAAAATATAGAAACTTTCTGGTTTATAAAGTCACACTGGTCTTCAGTAAATAATCTAATAAAATTACGTATAGTGTAGTATTGCTTGCTTTAATGGATACCATCTTATTGCTTTTTCCATAGTCACAAAATAAATCGCCCACAATACACTTATTTTCTTGGAATAAGTAACGATAATATAATAATAATAATATATTTACCCATCAGAATGACTTTATATTTATAGAATAATTGTAATTACATTATGAGACATAAAAAGACACTAAAGCAGACCAAATTATCAAAATTAATGGTATAAAAAAACGAAGAAATACTTATATATTATATTAAGGAAATTCATTAATATATAATACTTATATTACAAAATGAAGTAAAACTTCATAATTCAAAATTTTTAACCTAAAATTTTGAATTATGAAGCAATAGGTGCTTTCAGATGGACGATTATGTAAACCATAAAATTTTCTAAAAACTCTTTTCACAGAACGCTGATTTACATAAAATAATTCAACAATTTGAACGCGTTGTCGTACCGTGTACGAAGCCATTTTTATAAATATCATACATCACACTTTTTAAATGCCCACATACCCAGACAAATTCAGTGCGCCATCTAAATTTTATTTATTCTTAAGAAAACCGGGCAATTTGCAACGCCCTTTAATATAATACTCATGAGCTTTTTGTAAATAATAATTTTGAGTCACTAGGGTCAAAATCAATATTAAAAAAATTTGTTGTACAGTGGTTCGATATATTTATAATTCTAAGACACTGTGCCAAGAAATTTTACATATCTATGTATGTAAATAATATTGATTTGCATTTAGTTGGCACGCAACTAACGTTTCAAAATGTTCGAAAATACGATATTCTATAATTTGTTACTTCTGAGTAAAGCTTGTTCAAAAGAAGAATTTAATTATTATAATTGAATTAACTATTATAATTGACAATTTCTAAACATCTAAAAATGTTCATATTACGAAATATGTTTGTTAAGCGCAACTTACTCATTACACTTCTTTACCTGCATGTAACATAGGCTTCAATTTTATCGGAAAATCTTTTCACACCAAATCACTCAGATATTAAGTTTTTTAAAGTCTTCTAATTAATAATTATACTACAACCAAACCGAGTAATTACAAAAAGAGTATTTTATAAATATTTCAAATTATACGGGATTTATTCCTAGAACTTAAATATAACACAGTATTGTAAAGTCTTTAAAACGGATACAGGTAAATCTTTTTAAATTATTACGTTATATACGTGGGATATTTTAAATTTTGCATAATGGGACATACAGGGAATCACTAATCCAATGTCAGTATTAAAAATTAACCTCCATCTTTAGTTAAGATAAATCCCAAGTTTCAGTGAGATGCGTGTAGTGGTGTAGCTACAATGAACTGTCAAAGTTGACAAGCTAGTTGAAAAATAGAATTAAACCGAGAACATTTTCGCGGAATAATTTTTTTTTATAATTTTCAAAGACAACAAGAACGCCTCGCCGAGTTGGTGTCTGTTTTCGGTAATGAAGCACCATATAAGTCAACAATTTATCGTGGTTATAGGGATTACATACAAACGTGGACGGATTAGTCTTAGTGACGGTCCAAATGCAGGTTCACCAAAAACAGCAGTCACTCAGGAAAACGTCGATGTTGTGCGCAAGATCATCAACGAAGATCGATATGTGACGTATCGCCAGATCAAAGCATTATTAGGGATTTCAAAGACTTTATTTAATTCAAAAAATTTTGCATAAAGAATTCTGTGTAAAAAAATTAGTTTCCCGTTGGATACCGCTTCAACGCCGGAAACTCTAAAAACGTGTGCAATATTGTACATAATTGTGTTGATAAAGACATCATATAGATCTGAACAATTTGTTAGAGCCGTCTGACTAATTCTTTCTTTTCAACAAATCTTTGTGTGTGTGATTTTTTAACCATTAGTCATCTGTTTATATTGTGTTCTGGTCCTATTGCATTCTTGTTTAGAAAAACATAAATGTATTTTTTGTGCTGGATGAATATCATCATGAATTACTTTATTTTTATAATTATCTGCATTTTTCTCAACATATTGTCTATGCAATTCTATTTACGTAGGTTTATTTATAGTTGTTTGAAAATTATACCAGTCTATTAAATCACTGAACATAAGTATATTATTATGTTGGTAGTTCAAGAATCCTGCGAAACCTATTTATAAAAGTCTGATAATCCCCATCTGCACTTCTACAAATGGCCACCACTATTAAAGATTGATAGGAAGTCATCGGGAGTCAATACTACTAGGGTTGCTACTCAATAAACTATTACCAAAAGATGCTGAACCCCCATGGGCAGGTGTTGCCTTGGTAGAAAACGCACACATGCTTGCACAATATCTTTGTGGATTTTAAGAGTTAATCTGTCTGAATACAATTGAATACACTACCAGCAGATATCAAAAAATATGAAAATCGAACACAAATTTTTTTGTTGATATTTCTCTACAGTTAATTAGAGTTGAAGATATATATGTACTAGAAATATTTAAAACAATTGTTAAGCCTGTTTTTGCCTACGTATGTATTTCACAGTGAAATATTTATATATGAATAATCTTGACTAAGAAATTTAAATTCTATAGAAAGGGCGTATTTATCGAATATTTTCATAAGGAAAAACACCTTTTCCACTTTCGTTTCCTAAACTGATTCTTTCATATTTATATTTTATATTTTTCTTCCTTGCTTTTCCCGGGCGATGGAAACAAACGAGGCTGTAGAAGTCAAAATTTGCTCAGTGTTTCGGTTTTCTCCCGATTTCCAGCGATTCCCATTCCACGAGCGGCAAAGAATGTTGTTTATTTTATCAATAAACCATGCAAATGTCAAAGGTTCTCCCGTTTTGTTGTATTATTTATTTGCAATTTAACGGCATGTTTGTGTAGCCGATTTTGCATTTCATCGTTTCGTATTTGGAACGACTTCTATTTATTTTCATATTTATACATACATACATACATATTGCAGTCCTGGCGTTTTTACTAAAGATTTATCTTTCTGTTAGGTTTTACTGTTCTTCTATCGATGATTTTTGCTTTTCGCAATTACTAAAACTCCTAGAAGCTTTAATGATTCTTTACTAACTAAAGAGAAAACTAGCTAAGTGGATTAGCAATAAATTTTCAGCAAAATATTGTATCAATTGAAATAAGTTTCTTGTAATTTAGAACCGCAAGTCATTTAATATTGATTTTATAACGAAAGAAATTGACTACTGCATATAAGAGACATCTATAACTAAATCTGCTTAGCTTACTTTTACAGAATTTTTCTGCAGAATTGCAATTTAACAATATCTTCAATATGTTTTCTTTGGATCTTTATTATATAAATCTGCTTCAACGGTTTGTGTTAAAATTTTTTACTAATATTTCTAATAAATTATTGTTTATTTCTGTAGGCTACCTTCTTTAGTTCATGGTCGTGGTTCAAATTAACAAAGTAAGAAATTAATAATAATATTAATTACAAAAGTCCATGTCTTTACATCCTTCAAGAGCTTAATGCCAATTAGGGAGTGCATTGGCAGACCATGAGAGCGAGAAAGCAAAACCATGAAAAACTTTTCATGACAAGCTGTCGAACTTGATTTCCGTCATTATCAAGTACGAGGTGTGTTTTTTAAATAAGGGGCGTTTCGTTCTATACACTAATAGGTGATATGCGCGCTGTAACGAGTACTTGCGTCGTATCCTGGTATTCCTTGGGAAAAACTGTGCTCAGCTGCAGCTATGTACGTAACCTCTACGGTCTGTTCGGAGTCTTTAAAATGTTCAAGGTTATCAAACCGCCCGCTCCGTTTGAGGTACGGTCAGTGATACGTTTTTCGTCGGCAAGAAGCATGTCTGCTGCAGATATTCACCGACAGATTTGTGAAGTTTATGACCGCGACAACGTACATGATGAATCTCGCTTCGGTCGCCCACCTGTGATCACAGGCTATATAGTGGCTTCACTTGAAGCGAAAATTCAAAACAAACGCTTTACCATAAGCATTCTTTCAAACGACTTTCCTGAAGTGCTTGGTTATCGGAGCAGACGGTAAGTTTCTGTGAAGAGGGTATTCAAAATCTAGTTGTAAGGTTTGATAAGTGTTTAAACAGGCTTGGCAACTACGTTGACAAATAGAGAAACGTATGTAGAATCTGAAAATCAATTTGATTTTTGAAAATTTTCTTTCGTTTGATTCTTATTTTCACACGGCCCTTACTTAAAAAATACGCCTCGTTACTAACGACTGAGATATCAGTCGACTAAAGACAGGAATTAGTCGAGATGCTTTTGCAAACATACTTAAAATAACGGCATAATCACTTCTATACTCTTACTTCTTAATATTGTGCTTCTGTACGAAGTCTAAGTAGCCATGTTAACAAAATACATATTCATTTGTTTGACATAATATTACTAATATTAGGCACAGCAAAATCTATATCAATATCTTTGTGTTTGTATCACCAAATTCTAGAAGATAGCAAACAGCAGATTTATAATAGAAAAAATATACACTTCTTGACATCCTAGGAACTAGTTTATAGTATTTTGAATAATTTCTTCATTGAAATGTAGAAAACAATTTTGGGAAACTAATACTTTATAGACGTCTTATCCCTTTTATTTGAGAAAAGAATCGAAATTTGTTGGATCTTGCATAATTGTTAAAATTGATTAAAAAGCCAAAAAGCGCGAATGCCTTAGAAAATGAGGAATAATCTATATTTGAACCAGTCGTAGTGGAGATACAGTAGAACATCTCTATGGTCTAGTGGTTTGCTTGTCGGATGTATTCGTTGCGAGACTATTGACGGCATGAGCTATACAATATAAGCCTACTTTGAATATTCGTTTAAATTAAAATTTCAAAATTAATAATAAACATTTAAAATATAGAACAAGTTTTTTGAAGAAAATATAGATGATTAAATCATTTTCAGACTTGGTTATATTAACAATATAATTAAAGAAAAAAAAATTATCATTAAAAAGAAAATAAATTCCACACATAAATAAAATTTCCGAATTCTTTTTCGAAAAAATAAAAGTAAACTCTTCTGACCCTTAATTGTCTCGCTGTAAGAAAAATGAAACCAAAACAGCATTCTAAATTTATATTTCTCTAAATGTTCAAACGGACTTTCTTACTAAAACGAACAATAACCTAATTTTTCATAAAAGCTTCTTAATTATAATTAATAATAATTTATAATCCTTGACCGTAATACTTTTACACTATTAGGCTTATTATATGAAAACCCATAAGTTGAGATAACCCCAGAGAAAAAAATCATTTGAAGATAAAGCGGGCTATATATTATTTCAGTAAGTTAATAGTACTATCAAAGATGTTATTTAAATATTCTTTGAGACTTGCACTATTTTGAGTAGGGCATTCGTTTTGCTAAAACCATTATGTTTGTGTCTCTAGGATTATAGCACTGAATTTATGCTAACGTGAAGCAGATATAGATATTTTGCAGTATTTCAAGATTCTTCTTCGAGAAACGAACCGATTATGTTCTTGTCTAACCAACCATTTAACTTTTGTGGGTACTGAGTGTGAGCATTATATGATAAATAAGGTGCTTATATTCTCGTGATCAATGCCTTGAAACGCTTGGATTTGAGTTTCGTTGGCAAATATTAGAATATTTTTAATAAAATTGTTGTCGTTGCTATATTATGCCATAACTTTTTCACAAAATTCCGTTGAAATTTGTATGGGACATCTTCAGGGCTGAACTACTGCACTGAAACCGTCGGCAGATATACAAGTGACGCGGTTCCGGCCCGGAAACCCAGAAGCGGATAGCATGGACCACGACCGCGGAAGTCTATGATTATCCGTTGAAATTTGTTCGCATAAAAAAATTCACTTCATCTTTTCAATTTGAATGAACGATATTTATGCTTCCTTAAGGTACTATGAACCCTTCTGCTGTTTTTGGGAAGACAACTGTGGTCGCTCTTCTATAGTAGTACAGACGAAAAGATCGCATTTTCTCGTTTTGCGGCGTTCTTTACATTCTCTGTTTAAGCGGATATAAGCAGCTATACGTACTATTTGAACTTAATTTGAAATAGTCGTACAATTTCACTGTGACAAAGTTTATGCTATTTGTTGCACTTTTTTTAAACGCTTTTAAACTTTTTTTGTCGAAGAGAAATAATATCCATAATGAAATATGAAAGCAGTAAATCTATAGGAAAGGAACAATTATAAATGTGGAAAAACGGATAAGAAACTAATGATGAAAATATAATGTAAATACAACATTGAACAGAGCAAGATGAAACTAGAAATGAAATAAGAAAATTTAATTGGAAAAATGTATTTACGAAAGCTGAACGGACTACAAACACGTCGTGTTTGTGCTCCTGATCATAGGAACGATATTTGTATTGTATAATAACTTTGTATAAGTGGGAAATTGTCAATGATCTTCACTGTAAATGCAAAACACCAGAACAAAGTACAGTCCACATTCGACTTTTTGTATAGCACTCTGAAATTAAAGACGTACTCTGTATATATTAATAACTAAATATGTTTCTTACTCCAATATCTTAAAAAAATATTTTGTTCATAATCGACTAGAACTAAAAAGTTATTTAAAAATATTTCGCCGGTTAATGCAAAAGTAAAATTAGTTTTCTATCTAAGATAAAACATCGTTTTCAGGTAAGTCTTAAACATTTCGGTATCTGAAGTAACAGCTCCTGTTTTTAAAAGATTTTAGGGAACGGTTGCGAATCCGAGAAAAGTGGCTAATAATAAAATCTTTTCAGAACGAGGAGAAAAGCTTTGTAATAGTGAGGGGAGCAACGATCTTTACCTCCTTTCGTAAATAGATGCGCCGAACACAGGAGGAGCAATCTCGACGATTGTATAAACGCATGGAAATCAGTAAGTCATTAGTTTGTTTAGAGACGAGTAACAATAGGAACGAGATCCTTTCATTTCTGTAAGAGGATACGAATCTTTTATTTGCCTTGGAAAGGGATGGCTTGCATAATATCAGTAAAGATGTAACAAAGTATTAGGTCGATATCGTTATTGACTTCTCTTAAGTATTAAAAATACATTTTAAGCATAGTTGAACGATTTCTAACATCTGTAAAATTAATGTCAAAGTAAGGATTAAAATAGTGTTTAGTTGTTTATAAATTATAACTTCAAAAAAAGTGTGTAAAATCTATTATGAGCTACATTATTAGTAAACGATATTTGTTTAATAATTTTCAGAATGAGATTCAGAAAGATTAAACGTGGTTTTTAAAATATATTTTTAGATTTTAAAGAAACATTAGACTCCATAAAGGGCAAACATATTTACATTAATATAATTTACCTACAAATAAAATTCCAATTTTGAATAAAAGAGTTCTGTTTGCTTCATATATGTATCATACTATTCGTACCTGTTTAATATCTTATAAGTATAATAAGATTTTGAACGTTTTTAGATATACGAAACATATCCAGAAACTAAGGACCGTTTCTCATTGATGTCAAAGGAAAGTCGTAATGAAAAAGTTTGCATAACAAAGTTGTTGCCTTCCTAGATAGAAGGACTGCGGCGCCACCTCAATGGCGTAAAAGAAGTGAGCATAGTACCATCTTAAGATAAGCGTTTCGAAATCTCCTTTTGCCGCCACGGGTCCTGCTTTCGCTTAAACTGAAGTGCGTTACGTTATTCCTTTTTTCCTTCTAAAGTGACTTAAAACTGTTGAAATTCATCGAGTACTTATTTCTGTCTATAGAGGAGGTGTGGTGGACATAGGTAACGTGAATAAATTGACTCGCCAATTTAAAGAAGGAACAGTGGATGCTTTTGATAAACAGAGCAGTGATAACCCTTCTATTTTTAGTGACGATTTACTTTAATAAGTTGAAAAACTCGCCCATAAAGATCGACACTCAACCCTCAATCAATTTGATGAATTCCTGAATGAAGCAATCATAAAAATAAAATTGGATTATCAAAAGCTTTGTGCGAAATGGGTCTCAAAGCAGTTGACTTCAGATCACAAAACCAACCGAGTTGCCACCTCTCAGTTTTTCCAACGTTTCGAAGACGAATGTGAAGTTTCTTTCATGTCAATTGTGACCGGAGACGAAATATGGGTTACTCAATACACGCTTCAAACAAAAATTCAAAACAGTTTAGTCAGTCCGCAAAGTCATGGCAATAAAAGAACAAGATAGCTGATTTTCGGGGATTTCGTGATCACCTCATACCGCTCGTCTGACAACGGAACTTTTACAGTCATTTGGATGAGATATCCTGACTCATCTACAGCACTGTTCCAATTTGACATTATCCGATTATCACCTGTTCACTTCAGTGAAGGAAGTTCTATCTGAAAAACACTAAGGAAGAGACGAAGCAGTGAATGAAGCTGTGGAGAAGTGAAAAAAGGAGCAGACAGGAAACTTTTTCAAGGAGGGTATAAGAAAGTTGATTCCTGGGAATTACATATAATTTTTATAATTTTGTTAATTTTCGTCAATATTACAATGTCGTTTTTCAACATAATCTCCATTTAATTGAATACGTTTATCCTAACGATAATCTAATTTTTTTATGCCGTCCTCAAAGGCACGTTTTACGTCAGTTATACTTTCAAATCGAACACCCGAAAGGGTTTTTTCAAATCTGGGAACAGATGGTAATCACTGGGTGCAAGATACGGGGAATAAGGTGGGTGCGGCAGCAATTCCCACCATAAATCGTTCAAGGCATCCTTCGCTTTTCTTGCGGTGTGTGGTCTTGCATTATCCTGCTGCAATAACGGACGCTTATGCAACTTTCCAGGCCATTTTTTGACTAGGGCTTGTCGCAGTGGTCCGGATAATAAATTTGAATAATATTATGCATTAATTGTAGTACCTCTCGGCAGATAATCCATGAAAATAATCCCTTCGCAATCCCAGAATACAGTAAGCATTACCTATCCAACATACGGAACTGTACGCGCCTTAGGTGGAGGCCCTTCTTCAGGTTTGCGCCATTCTTTGGATTGACTTTTCGTCTCAGGATAGAAATAAGGAATCCACGTTTCGTTAGTGGTTACTATTCGTTGTCAAAATTCATCACCGTAACGGGCTAACAGCTCTTGAAGTTGACGATAAGTATCGGACCTATTGAGTTTCTGTTCTGGTCCCTAACGCCCAAACAATCACGCAAGATGTCATGAACTTGTCGTGTACCTATATACTATACGGCGTGTTCCATGGTTACAAAAACAGTGCTACTAAAACGCGTCTACATCAGTCGAATACCTGAATCAGACTGAACAATGTTGCACTAGTCAGTTGCATAAACATGTCAAGACTTGTCTGGCATCAATAACATTGCGTATAAGGTCTGCGTTATTTAGTTATAGCACCAATTCCCAGAATAGAAACACCCCTCGTACATTGACAAATAAAACAACTATGTGGAAAAATAATTCATTTTTTATATATATATATATATATATATATATATATATATATATATGAATTATTTTTATTATTATTATTATTTATATATATATATATATATTATATATATATATATATATATATATATATAACATGCACTCTAAGTTTTATTAAACAACAAAAATTCAGTTTTTAATAATTAAACAGCCATTAAATTCTGTATATGCCTAGTTTTTCGTATCTTTCAAAACGTTTAATTAATAGTAAAGGCCATTCTGTCAAACAAATACTGGAATCTATTTTGAAGGCGTCGAATTCAATTTGCCGCTTTTAAACGATACCCTTATGCCAACAAATAATTCCGTTATTCATCTTAACTAAGATTGAATTAATCTCAACACCATATCAACTCACGCAAAGCAGGATAAAAACCATATCACCTGATAAAAATATAGAAACTTTCCAGTATGTCATTCAGCTCCTTCTGCGAACTTTATTATATGTCTTTATTGGAATCAAAACGTCTTTAACGAAGTGATGCCAGGCGAGACTCTATTTGGTAAATAATTAGACAGGTCGATGACATTTGTTTAAATTTAGACCAAAGTTTCGCGTACAAGCGTCAATGTTTGGAACGGCACATTATCAAAGCGCGAAATTAAAAAATTCTGAGTGGAGAAGACCACGATATTCTTTCCTTGATTTTCGATTTCCTTTAGAAGAACCATTGCGAAGCTTGTTATGTTTACCAATTTTGTATATTTACGTAATTATATAAATAAATTTATGTAAATGCTGTTCAAATTCAGATAAAGGAGAATGCGTATTTAAGATAAATCGAACTAGCATCACCTGTTTCTAAAAAGTAGTTGCTCTACCTCCTGTTCCAAAAAAGATATGAGTTACATACGTATATAGGTCAAGCAATAGAGAAATATTAAAATTAAATAAACTAAAAAATAAAAGAAATGACGCAGTAACATCTCCAGAACACTCATGCTACAAGGTATACACATTAATTAACTTAAAAATACGCCAATATAAAAAAGTAAGCAATTACTTTTCCACCTGAGCTAAGGTGTAAAGGTATGTATATGTGTGGTACTTTAATACTATAATTGTAGGCATTTTAATGTTATAATTGAACCAATGAGGAAAAATTGGCTTTGATAAGGACCATAAGTCACACGGACTCATAAAACCATGTCTCATCTCCCATTATGTGTGTTATGAATATAAGACCCGAATTGGTCCTGTTTGCAAAGTATTTTTTGAAGAAAATTTAGCTGCTTCACTTGTTATCTACTTTTACATCTAAAAAACCAACTAAAACAGTATGAATGGGTTAGTGAGTTACGTTCAGATCCTAAATCGCTTCTCTTAAACTTAAATGAAGATTTTCTGTAACTATTTCCTTCACCCTGTCGATGTCTTCTTTACTTAAAGATGTTAAAGATAGATTAGAACTAGGCAAATCGTGAACCACTTTTTGACTTTATTTAAATACTTTGTACCAGATATACGTTTTTGCGACAACTTTTTCAACATTTTCAATGATTCAGCACAAGAAATACAGTTTCAACGCAAAACTTTGACTGCATTTGATATTTTTATTCATTTCGAAAATCGCAAAGCACACATGGGTTGATTAAAAAGCTAATACTTGTAAAACAAACTAATTGGTGAGTCGCGTCCAAATTCTGTCTGACAATTGAGCACATTATAAGACACTAACTTTGTAAGAAACCTAATATTTCTTTTAGACAAACATTAATAATTTCATGAATTTAAGTTAACCATTTATTTATATTACATTAAATTGAATTTATTTACCGTACAAGCTTATTCCAACACGTTAATCTATCTTTCTTGACTTAAACTAGCGAAATTGTTTTGCAAATGCCAGAAAAAGACATAAAGCTTGAGTATATTCATCATATTAGTACAAGCTTTATTACTAGATGTGGATAATCGCGTAGGGGGGAAGTATGTACTAATATTAGTATTACATTTCATCAAAATTTCATGACGTCCCTATAATGTAAATATTATATAAAACTGAATATATATAAAGTCAGAAATATGATTAAATAAGTAAATAAATGTATATCACACACAAGCATTGTAACTGAAAACGACGTACCAACAAAGCTAGCAAACACATTAAAATTGGAAGTTTATGTACTCATCGATATAGTAAAAAAGACACTATTCAACAACAGCTCCATCACAACCTTATAAAAGTTCCTCTGGTCTAATTGTTTCATATTCTGCGGAAGTTGATTATATAGCCCAGGCCCCTAATAATAAGCACTTTGCAGCGTTAATCTAGAATGGTGAAATGGTGTTACTAAAGCATTCATATACGAAATTCATACTGATGGAAATGCTTATTCTTTAGGAATAGTTCTTGTTTTGAATACACAGTATTCAAAAACTTGAAAGCGTCACAATTATTTTTTGGTTTCGAAAATAATTTCTACAGCTGTTACTAAATTGAAAACCACACAACACTCAGACAGATCTCTTCTGCAACAAGAATACGCGGCTTACCTTATATGAACTTCCCCTACGCTAATATTCTATATGACGCAAAACTGTGGAAATAGGCATAATGGGCTTGTTTCAAATGATGCTATGTTACCCAATAAATATCTTTTGAGTTATTATTTTTCAAATCATCAATTACTTTTCTGGTCTCCTATCCAGTTACAGGTTTGGACTAACAAGACTTGGAGACATTTATTCCAGTATTTCCTAAGAGAGCTTTCAGTTTCTGGTTCATATCATTCACATTTATCTCTTTCGAAATATTTTTTCCCTATCTGATTCTATAGCATGCATTCCTTTGTATCGATTGCTGCTACACGACGGCCCGTCTCTGTCAAGCAGACACGACTATTCATCTCTATTTATTCCATATGTACTTTTTTTCTAACAAAAGACAATATGTAGAAAATAATGAGTTTTAATAAAAAATAAATTTTAAATGACTTTAAAAGGTACGACTTTTATACTGGCAATTTGCTAAGTCTTAATTATTATTATGAAATAATTTTTTTCTGTGAATGATAATGCATTTTATTGTAACGAAATCAGCTGATAACAGTTTAAAAATAAAATAAAACATTCTAATTATTCTTGCATTTCAAGGCCAAAGAGGTCTAATGCTATTTATATAATAAAAATTTATTTATTTTCAATGGATATGGCAATTTCTAAAATAAAATAAGTATTAGTATATGTGTTTACGAAATCGTACATGAATATAAGAACACCAAAAAGAACATCAAAGCATACTGACCATACTAACTAACTGACAATATTGTAAAAACACTTAAGACATTTTACAGGACGGATCTCAACCAATATAAAATTTGGAAAAATGTACATGAAAGAATTCAATACAATTCACTGTTAGTTGATCTGAAAGCACAAGATAGAAAACAACTATTCTAATGAAAAAGTTTGCAGAATACACCTCGATTCTTTGTTCTGATTATATTCATTCACCCTCGATTGTAAATACCAACAATCAGCTGTTTTTATTAGCCTATGTACCAATACTTTGTATTCAACGAATACTGTGTGGCATTCAATAATTGATCCAATTGGAAATAATCCATACTCAAACAGAACTTATAATTAATCTAACGGAGAAATTTATGTTGAACTCGTTCAAAACGCTGGTCGTGGTAAGCATATAATGGTGGGCAAACAGAGGCACAATATTTAACTTGAGGTCAAACCAATCCTCAATATAATGGCCTAACCGTTCAACAATTTGGATCAGCGTTTTAAAGGTTTTCAATTCACCTAGTCATTTTTAGAATCAATTTCTATGTCTCGGCAAATCGCCGTGATGCAAGCGTTTTTCTATAGTACGTTCTGGAAACTTTGTTACAGACATGCGACGCGTTCTCGCTTTGTCGTTCAATAGATTTTTGTGTTGGACTAGAGAATGAGGCAATGATTATTCGTTCTCTGTCTCTACTCTAGAGGGTGTTACAGAGGCGTCGAGGAGGGTAGAAACAGGCAGTATATAATAGGTGAACGTGAAGTAAGGAAGTATCTAAGTAATTGTACAATGTCGATGCAATGAAATTGTATTTTATAAACCTAAACTTTATCATATCTTATTTAATTCTCAACTATCATCAATACAGATATTATTAAAATTTGGCAATACAGTCTCTTCCATAGTACAATAAACCATTGCTATTACTTATTTAACTTTCATGTAAGTCCCTGAGCTCCACGGAGCACAGATTAGGAACCACTGCTCTACATACAATAATATGAATATTGCTAGTGTGAGGTGCAAAAGTTAAACGTGAATCAAAAAACAGTGAGGCTCACGACGCTACCGAAAAAAGGAATCATGTTAAAACAATTAAAAAAATAAGATTATTTGTGTGAGAAGCTAAAGTATTTGTTGATGTTTAATTTCATCTTTACAAGTAGATCAATGATTAGTAATAGACAAAAATATATTTTTAGGTCATCTATATTATGCTGAAGAATGATAAAGATATCAATAGAAACAACACAAATCAGAGAGACCCAAATGTGAGGCTTATAGTACTCCAGATAGCGTGCCGAAGTTAATGGATCTATTCATTATAGAATATTTAATGAGAACTATTGGCTATCTAAAACTATGGAAGGAGTAATAAGGAAGCATCTGATCTAAGCGCTGACAAATTAGTAAGTACAATTCTATTAGAGTCACTCTTAAACATATAAAGTCAATATTATATTTTGCTTTGTACTAATTGGTACATAGCTTCAAGTTAAATCATTTTCTTTGCTACATGTATCAAATATTAGTTCAAATACGTGGGTTGTCTTTTAAGTTTTGCATATAAAACTGAAATAAAACACTAGACAACTTTTAAAGACTTCATTGTTTTTCAAAATATTCTTCCCGACGACTAATGCACTTTTACATGCGTTCGAATCAATTCTGGTTAGCTCCACTCGTTTGTTGGTACAGTCAAACTTGAGTTTTTGAAGGCATCAATTGCTCCTTCTGACGGCTGGCACCTTTGACCATGCAGTTTGTTCTTGATTTTCGGAAAGGTAAAGAAATCGTTGGAACTTGGGTCCAGACTGTACGAAGGATAGTCCGACAATTCGACGTTTTGTTGCACTAAAAATTCAATTCAAAAGAAAATTCAATTGTCTTGTTGGAGGATCATTCGTCGTTCGGGTTTAGTTTATCGACGCTCAGCGATCACTTGCGGCAAACGAATGGTTGTATACCAATCGACAGTAACAGTTCTTTGATCTTGGGGAGAAATTGTTGCTACATGATCTGCTTTCGAGACAAATCTCGCGACCACCTTTTTGGAGACATTTCGAGAACGGATGACTGTTGTCGGCTTTTTTTCACCCTGGAACACCAAAATAGATGACGCGTTTATTTTCTGGCTCGTATAAGTAAATCTAAGATTCATCGCCACTGATAATGTACACGTTTTTAGAATTTTCAACTAGCAACAGATGCGGTATCCAACGGAAAACTTTTTTACACACAATTCTTTATGCAAAATTTTTTAAATTGAGGTCTTCGAAATCCCCAATAATGCTTCAATCTGTTTTTGGTGAACCTGCTTTTGGATCGTCGTTAAGACTAATCCGTCCACGTTTGAATTTTCCATACCAACTAGAAATTGTTGACGTATGTGATACTTCATTGCCAGGAACAGAAACCAACTCAGCCAGGTATTCTTGTTGAGGTAATTGTCTTAAAAAGAAATTATTCCCTGAAAATGTTCCCGGTTTAATTCCATGTTTCAACTAACTCGACAACTTTGACAGTACATTGTAGCTACAATACTACACGTATTGCATTGAAATTTTGGACTTAAGTTATCTAAAGGTGGTGGTTAATTTTTAGTAGTGACATTTGATTAGTGGCTCCCTCTTTGTCCCACAATGCAAAATTTAAGACATCCCATGTATATAACGTAATAATTTAAAAAGATTTACCTACGTCCGTTTTAAAAACTTTATAATCCTGTATTATATCTAAGTTCTAGAAATAAATCCCATATAATTTGAAATATTAACAAAATACTGTCTTGGTAATTCATCGGTTTCATTTTAGTATAATCATTGATTAAAAGTCTTTAAAAAACTTAATAGAAGAAACTGTAAAAGGATGATTATTTTTGCAAAATAATTTCGCTAATTACTTATATTTAGAACTTAACACCAATGATCTTTCCAGTGCAATTTGTAAGCAATAATATTTATTAATATTTTAAACTAGATACTAATGTGTAATCACAAACACGTGATCAGTAATATAAACGACTGTGCCTTGTGTGAGATTACTCATAGAATTAGTATCGAACATGCGATAAACTGTATAAACACAAGCACGTTACAAACCACGTATGTATGTACATATGTACATATTCAATACGTAGCTTATGGTGAGAAGTTTATATGAAATACTATATGCATAATTTTTTCTATATAAAAGCTCCTTAAAACATAATAGATTATGTTACGATTAAATGGGATACTCAAAACAAAAATATACTACATAGTAAGGTTCACAAGCTTTCTTTTATTAAGTAAATTTATAATTAATGCTACCCCCTCCAACCTTTATTATAGAATTAATTCTTTGAGGCATAGTAGCTATGAGTTTACAATAAATTTCTGGCGAAACAGACGTCCTTTCCTCTAACTTTGTTTGTTTGCGCGCTTTTTTGGTGGTGTGGTTGCGTTTACGAATCCTTTCCTTTAAAGAATACTACAAATTCTCCATGGGCGACTAGGGATCTAATACAAGAACTATGTGATTCTCATCAAACCATCTAATCATAATCCGAGCTTTGTGACAAGGAGCGTTGTAATGTTGAAAGCAATGAATCGAAAGCCTGAATCGATATCGTAAAACTGTACAATGATTCAAGAACCTCTTGGAGTATCTACCTCTCCGAAAATTTCCATTTCGGTGAAAAACGACTCCGTGTTCTGTTATGTTTATTATAAGGATTATGGGACATACTTATAGTCTACATGGAAATGACAAGCTGCTAATTTTTTGTTAGTGGAAACATGGGTGAGGGGCAGAGGGACACGGTCAGGTGAGGAATCTCATCCCTAATGCACCGTTTTGGTATGAATAGTGTATAAGCAAAGCGCTTTGAAGCGGTATTCTTATGCATACACCCAAAAGGGTTAAAGATGTCTATAACTCCCGCTATAAAATATTTATGCAAGTTCATGAAATTCGTAAAATTGTGGATTAGTCGATATAAAATAACAGTCAGTAGAAGACATTCCAAGTCGAGGAAGATTACTAGTAACTACAACAAGACAAGATAAGGCCGTTATCACTTCTTTAAAAAAGCCCAATTGCGTAACGGACAAGCAGAATTGAGGAAGAAGAATATAAAAGTAGATTTGATGACTCTACGTAATCGTCTACGCGAATATAATCTGAAATAATAAAGTCGTTTTTGTTAGCAAGTCACCACGAAACGTGTCATGCCCGAGCTCGTAATAACATTGGCCAATTATTGTTTCCCGGTTAATCTTCTTTTGGGATACAAATCGAACTGTTGATCGCAGTGTAAAGTGTCCAGTTGAGGTGCATATATAGGGGCGCTTCAGCATGTGTGAAATGCTAGAATGGTATTCGTAGGAGGACAACGATCCGAAACACCGGAGTAAAATGTCTTTTGAATGCGAAGATGCGAAGATTCGCAAAGTCCTGATGCAAACCCAATATAAAATGTGTAGGCTGTCGTAAAATAGAAGCTTTGCAGTCGACGTAGCTACTAATCAGGCAACTTTCTCATCATGTAAGGAAGATATGGAGATAATTACCAGTAAATACGCAGAAAAGTTGCTAGCATGAATAAATACTGTGAAGCAATCATCAATAGTATTGGAGATTGGAGTTTTTATTAATTATATAGCGTATAAGAATTTTGTATGTATATTCTAGTGGAATAAAGTTTTTGTTGTGATTCGTTTCATTGAAATATCAACGGCTCTACTTTTATACAGACTGTATATCAATATTAGAGTCATCGGAATAAAATACTTTGGCTTAGTCATCTATATTCCAGTGTCGATATTTTTTGCCCACGTAAGGCGCTGCTTGCGGTGCAACTTGGTGAACAAAGGCTTGCGACGCGGTTTCCGGATACGTAAATTCATTGCAATCAACCGCTTTCTAACTGTATGCTCAGAAATTGGAGCGTTGCGTTGGGCACGGACTTCAGCAGAAATCGCTATAGCGGATTTGTTCCTGAACACTTGTAACACGTTTTCTGCCGCTTTTAGGCAAATTCTGATACCCGATGGTCGTGTAGTAACTGTTAATTGTCTTTTGCACTGCCCAATGCGGTTACTTTGTCTTAGCAATTTTTACTCGGGACAACCCCTGCTTATATAATAAATTTATTTGGCCTCGTACAGCCGCAGATAAATGTGGCTTTTTTGGCATATTGTTTATGTGGACATATATTCACAAATTAACAAAAGAAAAATCGCACTCTAAAATAATTTTTGAAGTCGACGAACGATCTTTTCTGCAGAACGTATGGCATACTACTAAATGTAAAATTTGAAATTTTACTTACATATCCATCTAACGTACATCTTCCAGAAATTTCTACTTTTAATATTGTTATTAAACGTTACATGTACTTCTCTGATAACCCTCATCTCGGAACTACTACCTACTTTGTGAAACACCTACTTTATTGGGGTGCCTATAATTATTCTCTATTTCATAGTTTACTGGACCAGGATGCACTTCCTTACAAGGAAACGGTAAGTTAAAATCTATTTTGGGGCATAGTCCAAGACATATCCAATCGCCGCTGGTTTGAATATAAGCACTGTCTGTAGTAGTTCACAAGAATAATGATTCTCGAGTATTTTGGTTTTCATAACCTGGATAAACATAAAGAATATTTAACCAAAAATTTAAGAACACCATATATAATTGTATTTTCGAACAGACCAGAATTTTATATATGTTTAAGAACATACTAAGTATTGTAATATGTTTCTAAAAACTTACTTGTGATAAAAGAAAGAATACATAGACTCGTAAATAAATATTGGCAATTCATATCTCCTTATGTCGATGTAAAGTAAAATCTTATATCATTAGATAGTATTTGTCCACATTGTACTTAGAATAGGCCGTAATTCTTGTTAAATTGTTTATAATAAATTGCACACCTAAAAGAAGGTAAGATCCAATTAGTGTAAGTTAAATCTAGAATGAATCGAAATATAGGGATCGGAAAAAAATGTATTAAAGCTATTGGGAAATACAGTACATTTAAAAATAATCATAGCTGGAATAGGTAAAACCAATTAATCTAATAAACAGGAATATCCAGGAACTAGTATAAATTCAGCTATCAAGTAAATAAATAAGAACATTAGTCATTTATGACTAGTTATGTGGGTAAAATATACAATTTTAAATAGGATGTTAGGCGATAGATGTATAGAATTCAAAGAAATAATATTGTTACAGGAAAATAATGGGAAGTTGGAAGTATGAAATAAGAAAGTAGGGTTAAGTTTACGATTTATGCGCGTTTCGTACATCGCGTTTCGTACACTTTCATAAAACCTTCTCGTTTCGTACACTAACCCGATAAGCTGTAAAATTTGACTTAATCATATTCTCGTTTTGTACACTGGCCACATGGCGACAAAGCAGGTAAGTATAGCAAATTAAGAATTTCTTTTTTAAAGTGATTTATTTACATTACATAATATTACATATATACATATATTGTCAAAAAATATTAGGGAAGTAATAACTATATTAAAAACTATATTAAAATAATTTATAAAGAGCAGTTTTATAGAGACTTACACACGTTTCCCGATTAAAACAATAATTAGTCAAATTTTACAATATAAATTAGACGTTTTAATGCATCCAGAATTGTTATTTTGCCTTCTAAATAATCACTAACAGCTTTATTAAGAAGGTTATCGAAGTCACTATACTTTTTGCATCGTTTTGCTGTAGAAAGGTAAAGCTCACATCTTCGTTGTACGATATCGTAATAATTTATTTCTTCTAACAGCACAGTCATAAGTTCATAAACATTAGGATGTGCCTTGCCAACACGTTTATTTAAACGGTTATGCCACCCTTCGACTGAATTTGTAGTGCGGTGCTTTTCATTGAAACACACCCATATCGAAGTACCTTCCAGCCACTGCTCCACAAAATAGTCATTGAACTTGGTAAGAGCCTCCATGTTTGGTGCATTTTCCATTATTTGTAACCACGCATCACTTACATCTTCTTCTGGTAAATGTGCCAATGCTGCACACATACGAATGTGATCCCGTACATCCTTTCGTTCCTTGTAATGTGTTACTAACTCCAATTGTTGAACTTTTCTCCAAATCGCTTGGCTGAAATGAAAGTTGCATCCTTTTATAATAACTCCGGGAAAAACATGTTGTACGGCATTTATCGCAGCTTGCTCGAAATCAATGTGAATTTTCATGGGGTTAAGAGTTGGTATCTTTTCTCGTAGTAAATTGAAAAGTCTCTTATAAGTAGATTCTTTCCGATTTGGTAATAGGGCGTAAATGACTGGGACAAAACATGTTGTGTTTGTATCACTGGCCAAGTCCATGTGGATGGTGTAAAGTTGATGAAAAAGCGAGCAACAGCTTTTAAAAGTTCCACCCATAAACAACTCGCTACTTTGCGTAAGCAGGTGTCCTCCATTGCTTGCAAAAATTATAATTCTGTCTTCGCATCCTTCGGCATCATCTACAAGGAGAAATGGTTGCATCGACACTGGGATGACAACATCTTCTCGTTTTTTCGGCAGACTGCTGATTCCAAACGCTCTATGTCTTTCTCTGTAGAATCGGTCTTTAACAGATGAAAAGTCGGGAATTTTCATAACGAAGTCCAGTCCGGCATCTCTTGCGGACATCATTTCTTGTCTGTGGATTTGTGGTATCGGAACTAGTTCTTCTCTGGCACGCTTCTTGGCTTTATGTAAACACAGGTGAACTTCATTTTTTGCTATGTCTGGAACACATGTATGAGAAGATTTTTCTTCCAGAAACTTATAGTCTTTACAAGTTGTTATTGTTCCAGGCCAGGTTCTATTAGCACACGACCACAATTTATTCGTATTTTTAAAAATACGCTTCATAGTAGATCTGTATCCTGAATACAGAATCGAAGGCTTTCCCCTTTTGCTTTCAACTATTTGCAAATCCATTTTCACAAATATTTTTATTAAAATATTTCGGACCGCACCGTTATTATAAATCGATTGGACAAAGTGTACGAAGCAAGAAACCATAAAAGTGATTATTACTTCGGTGTACGAAAGAAGAAAATATCAGGTAAATTTTAATAGTGCACGAAACAAGAATGCACGAAACGAGAAAATACCAAGTTTACACTGGCAAATTTAAATATTTAATTTTGAAAGCATACATTTTATTAGACTAAAAGAAATAGCAAATTAGAAAATGATTAAAATTTGATGATTTATCGTAAAAGATTTTACTAACCGTTAGTAATATACATAACATGGACAACGAATTTCTTATTTTTTAATTCATTTAGATTACTATCACTTAAAAAATATTTACATGATATTTGACGTTGTTGACGAAGTTGTGGCATAAATAAACATTTTATTAATAAAATATTAATTTCAAAAATATAATCATTATCTGTTATTAAAAATTTACATATGTTTACATATTTATATGTGTGTGTGTATTCCTTTTAATATCAAAATAGTTTATATTTATGCATTTATGCCGAGATATTTTATTGTTTATATATCCGAGTTTAGTCACTTCTCTTAGTTTCATTTTAAAATTGTTTCATCGTTGCCTTATGTATCTCTGTTTTCTTGTCGATTTGCATCAAAAAAAGGGTGTTTCAAATTGCGCGATTTTTTTTAAGAACAAATAAAATATAGATGGTGCGCTGAATTTGTCTGGGTATGTGGGCACTTAAAAAGTGTGATGTATGACATTTGTAAAGATGGCTTCGTACACAGTAAAACAACGCGTTCAAATTGTTGAATTATTTTATGAAAATCAGCATTCTGTGAAAAGAGTTTTTAGAAAATTACGTGAATTTTATGGTTTACATAATCGTCCAACTGAAAGCATTATGGGTCGAATTATAAAAAAATTTCAAGAGGTCGGTTCCGTGGAAGATCAAAAAAGTGAAAAATACAGTCGTAGTGGTCGTTCACAAGAAAATATTGATTTGGTCCGTGAAAGTGTTGCCTTAGATCCTAAATTGTCCATTAGACGACATTCGCAACAACTTGGACTTAGTGGATCAACAACATGGCGTATTTTACACAAGGATTTAGCTCTGAAGGCGCATAAGGTTCAAATAACACAATAACTGAAGCCATTAGACGAATTATTCATGAGAAACCTATGCATCCTAAACAAGTAACTGTTTGGTGTGCATTATGGTTAGGTGGTGCAATTGGACCTTACTTTGAAAATGTTGCTGGTGAAGCTGTAACTGTCAATGGTGATCGATGTCGTCGGATGATAACCAAATTTTTGTGGCCTGAATTAATGAATATTGATCTAGAGGATATGTGGTTTCAACGGGATGGCGCTACACTTCACTTTGCACACGAATCAATTGATTTATTGAGAGAAAAATTTCTTGGACGTGTAATCTCAAGAAACGGTGATGTTAATTGGCGACCAAGATCATGTGATTTGACACCGTTAGACTATTTTCTTTGGGGTTATATGAAAAGCCAGGTTTATAAAAACAATCCACAATCAATTTCTGCTTTGACAGATGAAATTATTCGTGTAATTGGTGAGATACAGCCTCAATTATGTTAAAATGTCATTGAAAATTTTAACAAAAGAGTGGACGTCTGTGGAGTTGCAAGAGGAGGCCATTTGGCAAATATTATTTTTCGCATATAAATGTCATAACTGATACTTCAATTACCAATAAAAAGTTTCTGAAAATGAATGCAAATTATGTGTTTTATTTATTCTTTAAAAAAACTGCGAAATTTGAAACACCTTTTAGTTAGTGCTATACTGCTAATCATCTTTAGGCGAAATCTAAGGCAACTTAGTGGATTAATAGAGGTATGATCTGCTAAAAGATATTACGTATGCCATTATTTGCACTTGACGCCTTTTTACTTTAATGTCTACCTCAGGCTGTTTAGCTTTGCAGACCACCACCATCGCGACGGCTAGCTGGCCACTGTTCTGTTGCTGCCCAGACAGCCAAGGATCCTTGAGTCGGCCGTGTTGCTTGTTGTTTATATTTCGCTTTTACCTATATTTGTATTTTGATTTTCCCTATTGCTTTCGCATATTAATTATTTTTATTTAATGTATTAAAACTCGTTTCATTTAAATTAGTAAATAAAATTTTAAGGGCAATCTTCTTATTTCCGCTAATAATCTTTCTTTCAGCATAACACACGTCCTGGACCTCTGATACATCATCGGAAATTAAACTATTATTAATTAACTGCATTTATGCAGAGCTAAGCTAGCTAGAAATCCGTTTAATTCGGTAGCCACGTAATACATCGATCTTGATAACATCTATCTAAAATTATATCTAAAAAATATCTAAAATTTTGAAAAGCAGTCTCCTAGCATCTTATATATACATATAAAGCGCTTGAAAATATAGGGCATACATACGAAAGTTAGTTAATGGAATATATAATTTAAGGTCTAAGATAGAACAATGCATTATATCATATATGTTTTATTTTATTCAAATTTTACATAATTACAATATCATAAATATTTTTGAAAGAACATTCACCTTATCTTATAGTTAAATTTGACGATTCTTGGATTTTACTTCAACACAGGCCTCGCCAGATGGCGCTGCATGGTCATTCAAGAATGTTTATTGGGTAGTTTAACTTCTTCGATCGTGCATTGCAAAATACGAAAAGCTTATAGAAAATTATGAGTATAAACGGCATTCCAAAATATAATGCCGCGAAGATCTACTATCCAGTATACTCTCCAGTGATTTCAAGCAGGAACGTATTACATCGTAGTAAATGCATGTTCTCAGAAGGATGTCATGTTATGTGATTCGTCTGCATGGTTCTGGGACGCCATTTGGATATTTCAGAGTAGCTTTAGAACGGTGCAAAATCCTTCCTGCGTACGTACGGTTCATATCATCTAATGAATTAATTAATAACATTGTGTCTGTTTCAATCGATGTCGGACAGAGAAACATTCGTAGGGACGCGATCCGCTCAAAACGCTATTGGTCCAACGTCGACGACACGTTCGCGCATACCGGCGGCGCACACGATCGAAGTAGTACTCATCGTGGCGCCACGGAGCGGACGCATCAGAAATTACGCACTGGGTCCCGCGTTACGGTTGTTCGGCAGTCGCGCGACAGCTTACACAGAGCAAGTTCGCACGCGGTCCGTATTCAACGCACCTGCTCCAAATTTAAATCACCGGAGCCTGATCTATCACAACAACGTGAACGTCACCTGATCAACAGGAAAAAAGACAAGAGAAAAACATCGATCATACATTTGTTCAAGGATAGTGCGAATATTTTCACTTCTTTTTAAACTGGGATTTACAATATATTTCATTTGCCGGTTTTGGAGAGTGAAAGAACGCAATTGCGTGTCGTTGTATATATACCACACATTACACACTCAACATATATATGTATATATACACACGTATATACATATATATATACACATACTAAAACCAAGTTGGAAGCGATCTGCTTGCGCTGTTATTGCTTAAGTGTCTGGCTGTTTCGGGATCAATATTCTTTACATTTACTGTTTTTTCCCCATCCGACGGACTGTTTTTCTCATTCTTAGAGTTTAAGGTTAGAACATGGCAACGTGATAAGTTTTTTTTTGGAAGTTCAAGCGCCGAGTTCCCGTCGACAGCGGAGATAAAGTTGTCTGTGTTGTGTTGATTCAGTGTTGTTTATTTTTTATTATTCTTTCTTTGTGTGTTACATCGTTGTGACTGGAAGCTTTATTTTCATAAACATGGATGTCCTACCGAGCGGTAACATCTTCAGAGAGCTGCAGGACATACACGATACCGGCTACTTTTCGGCACCATCGTCTCTTGAGGATCGTTGGCAACAGGTATTGTTTATGCATATTTAGAAGTTTTCCATATTTTTTTTCACAAGGCAAAAGTTGAACATGTTTCTAAGATCTATTATGAAGTTTCCCAATTGGAAAATATCCAAAAAACTTTATCTTGTTAGAATATAATCCATTTAAGTCTTCTAGATAACTTAATAAACACCGAAATGCTTAATAACATGATAGTGCATTTGCACATTTCATATAGACGTGTTAACAGCTACATTTTCTTCAAGTTAAATTGAAACAAAGCGCGTTTCTTCGCACAACTCAAACATTTGTGCGAATGTAACATGAGTGCGAGCTATGTGCATGCAAGCATTACACGTTATATATTTTGACAATATAAAACCGGCGTATGAACGCCTTGTTATAACACTTAATACGAATTACGTAATTTGTTTAGTATTGGCATGTATGTTTGAAATGCCCACGTTTTGTCCATTCAAATTGATAATCTAACTATTCCTGGATAAGTTAAGGTTGTTAACGCATGCATGTCAATTAAAACGACTCTCATTACATGTAAGAAGTGTTCTCGCGTTTTCCATACGACCTTGCGTATTTTTTAAAGCGAAAGAAAACAGGTAGATTAGAAACATGATTTATTTCTGAAGCGTTCTCGATAGACTCGGCTAGCTCGTTCTATTGGGTTTTCTTTTTCTGTCATTGTACAAATATGGCATGTGACACATCAAACACGCTATCGGGCAACCTGATAAACAAATCTCTGATAACATCATTATAAATAGTTGCATAATGCCGCCGCTATTTATACAGCCTTTTAATAAACGCTTACGTAACTATATACACATTATACGAGGTGTACGTAGGTATTAAGAACCATGTTTTTACGATTTCATTTTGGGTCGTACAATTTATGCTAATGAACGACTATGGTTTTCTTTTTTCAAACTCACACATACGACTCGAATATTAATGACGTCGTACTATAAAACATTTCGCCGTAATTTATTAATAATTGATATTGGAATGTTTCCGATAAATTTTAAATTCCTTTTGGATACATGTTGAAATCTTGAAAAAACGTTTATCAGTTTTATGGTTAAATGTTTTACATTAGCACTACATAACTTATTGGATACAGCGTCTGCCTATTGACACTTTTCAAATTATTAGGTAATTTGGCAATTTATTCATTGGAAGTACCGTTATTATCATTAAATGAATTAAGTTATTGAATTTTGTCATCTTGTAATTTGATGTCTTCAACTGAAAAATACATTACACCTAATTTTCTTTTTACACGAATTTTTTTTACCACGAATTTGATTTAACACGAGGTAAAAAGAAAAAAAAATTCTCTTTTTACGCGAATTGTTTTGTTTTAACACGATTTCTAATATGTATTTCAACTTTTTTTATATTAATGAATTTCAGATATTTCCTTTTTTCCAAAGTATGATTTATTTTTTTATAATATATTTAATGAATTAAAATGTGTAAGCACGAAATAAATTAAGCGAACTCTAACAAGAATTTTTTAATATTGTTTACACCTAATTCTCTTTTTACACGAATTTTCTTTTACACGAATTTTTTGGGAACGTATATCTATCGTGTAAAAAGAGAATTAGGTGTAATTGTCTCTGTTATACTCTGAACATTTGGAGCATTTCTTAAATTAGACTTATGCCCCCCAAAGTCATATGTGATTTTGCGCATATATCTTAAAATTCTCTGTTCTAAATTTCTGATGAGATCCTACATTACCCGATTGTTTCTAATTTCTTTGCATTTCAATTCATTTCTGTGCTGTACATTATTTGACTTAGAAAAAGGTATCCTAAGTATGCTGCTTTTTAGATAATACCGCAAGGAGAAATTATAGGATGTTGTGAGCGTATAGGTCAAGTTATTTCTATATTTTGATGGTCACCAAAAATTCAATTTCTATTTTATAGTCACGAGTTGCCTTGTTATGTTGAAAATATATGCATTTTGAATGACATCACCCTGTAATGGATCAATTATATGGTTGTAACGTTTTTGTGCGAAAATAAACAATATAATGCAAATAATTCCTGTTTGTTAGAACATTATCTTGAAAACATTGGTCCAATTATTCTTTGGTTTATGGGCAATTTCTCGTATTTTGCGAATTTAGATACCTGCATTTATAAAAGCCATGTTTTGTCATTAAAAATCGTTCTTTGCAAAAATTCTCTGTTATTAATGTAACGTTAAAAGTTAATTAACTTCTAACAATTTTTATGCCATTCTGGTAGGGTATTGAAGTTCCGAATCTTTCTTAACAATGTGTTAATCGTAACAACAGAAAGATTAATTTGTTGACTAACTGTTGAACAAATATTTTTAGTTCATTCTCCATTGTTTTTTCAACATGATGTATAACTTCTGGGGTACGTTTTTGTCCACTACACTGCTTCATTTTCTTAACAAATTACCAGTTTTACAAAACAATGTTACAATCATCTGTAGAGTCTTTATAAATTGTATGTTATCTATGCAAAATTTGTCAACATCAAATTTCTCAATGCAATTCTGTACTAGCCAAACCCATCCACCATTAACTTTATTACCCTTTCGAAAATAAGCTCTGATTAAAAATATCTTTTGTTTAAAAGTTAAAACCTTTTTAATTTGAAAAAGAATTAAATTGAATAGGATAAATTTCGTAGAACTAACGATTATGACTGACATTAGTCAAATGTCACTTGAATTTATGCATGTGAAAGAAGAAAATACATCTTATTTTTTAGAGCGTTTTCTTCTAGCAAAAGCAAAATTAGATGATCTTTGAAATATATTTTTTCGATATTACGACCATGTTCTATAATATTTATTCTGATTCCTAGCATAATAATGGAACATAAGATTCTATACAACATCTACATTTAGAATTATTAATGGTTGGTAGTGTTTCTTTTTTCGTTAACGTCATTTATGCTGCTAGTTTTTTTTTTATTACGATGCTTAAAACGGAATAATCGAATTAAACAAAAAACTAACAGTTGTTGCGAAACAATTCCTGGTATTTGAAATAGGAAAAAAATATATAACAAGTACAAGTAACCTAATGCGGTCTATTGTAAAACATTACAAAAATAAACGAAATGAAAAGCTCGTGCAAATACTAGCTTCAATATATTTTAAAATTGCCTTTGTTTTTTCAATACTATTGATGAAAGTGTGATTTAGAATATCTTGGTTTCTTTAAAATAAAATTCCTATTTATGTATAGAATAAGCTATTAAATTAAATGTAGTAAAAATACGTATTCAATTTATACAGCGATTGATTGATTATTAGTATCAACCAACTTAAAAATTTCATATAAACATGATTAATTGTGACTTACTATATCTAAAAATCAATAACAATTCAAACCGGTACTTACACATTCAGTTACAAAAAAAATATTTGCCCAAATTTACAAGCGAAAATCTGATTAGAAACACTATTATAAAATTTTCCCTTCATCATTGTAATTATTACTCGATGCTTAATTTAATGCATGAAGATTAACTACAAAATTTTAACTACTTTATTTTCATTGAGCATCACTTGATTTTGTCATGAAACTGATTAAGCCCTTCACAATTTTATGTATACATACTAATTAAAAGAACTTACCATCAGTTGTAACTTATTAACTCTAAGTATAACCTAAATTAAAAATTCCTGATATATTAACTAAGATAGAAATTAGGGTCTACTTATAACATATAATCTTGTGAAGATATTATCAATTGATGCAAACTACTTTTCGTAGGAGAAAAAATACTTTTTAATTACTTTAAAAAGAAAAACGCATCAGGAAGCTTTGGATAAAAAATAGTTCAAATAAAAAAAAGCGTAAAAATTATTTGAACTAATAATAATATACATATTGCTATGAATGACACTATAAGGTGTGTAGCAATAATAATTCAAAATTTTAAGAATACTGCTTTAGCTTTCATAGGTACATACATATATTCTTCCCAAGACTCTTATAGTCTTAAAAATCTAATAGATCAGACATCTTACAAATAAATAATGTGATAAATTAGTAAATAAAAGTTATAATTTACTTATATATATATAATATAATATATAATATACAATATACAATATACAATATACAATATACAATATTCCTCTATACATTTATGTGAACAGTCCCGTATATAATTTACTAAATAATGTAATTATTCTCTCGTGTTGTCTTTTTATGTCATACTTGAACCGATACACTGTCCTTCATAATGTTACAATATTATAATTTACGTTTATTAAAAATTATAATCGTAGAATTCGAAGTTTTAATTACTCTCTTTTCTGAGTATTTCAAAATAAATACACAAAAATACTGGTTTAAAACACGAAATTTGGGGCATATCATGACTTTCCGTCGCTTTATGCTTAACCTTGTATACTGTTCAGTAATATTCCCCAATTCTTTTAGTCTCAAATTCTTACAATGAAACTTAATATAAGTTTAAAACACAAAATTTTAGGGATATAATTACCCTCCATCGTTTTATGCATCACCTTGTATAATTTTATGTTCAAAATTAATTTCGTATTCTTAAATTTAAAAGTCTGTAGTTCCAAATAAATGAGATTAATTTAAATTCATTTAACTTCGAATATTCCGATATTTTGATGATAAATACCTTTTCATGTAGTGTTTCAAATGCGGTATCGTACTAAAAATATTCCGTTCGCTTTATGCTATTTTCTTCGTGTTTCTTTGAGTTATGAACGCCTGCATTTTTAACTTAACTTCACCATACTTGTTTGCAACGCATCGTTGAACTAATTGACCTTGTGTAAATCTCACATTGTTTTCGACAATACTTACGTGTGTATTCTTAATTCTTTAAAAATTACTAGTTCTTATTTGACATTAAACTTTTAATTAAGTGTCAACTTTCTTATCTGTTTTCGTAAGAGCGTGCTGCCATATTTTAATTGCAGTAATTACATTATATTTTAGTATAGAAATTGTTTCTTATGTTTTTATTACTTTGCGCTTATTTATTATCCACAAAAAGAAGATTATATTGTCTTTTTACTAACATATTTATGGCTGTATTCGAAAGACTAAATGAATACCTCTTTCTACATAGACAGTAGCTTTACCCTAATATTAAGTAAAGCCGATCGTAGATTATAATGAAAAATACGTTTTCGTAAAATGTTCGAAAAATTCAGACAATTTTCGTTGTATAAAATTTCACAAAATATCTTATTCATTTATCATAGACGACGCCTACTTGATTTTGAAACATCAACTTTTCATCCCCCCCAAGTTACGTCAATTATGCTGTCAAGTTCATGTTACCGAAATGAATCCCTGCGTTTGTGAAATTTAATATAATCTTTCTGCTTATATTTAGTTTTAGTTTATTTTTATCTATCGCACAGTGAATTGGTCAACAGTGGACCTCGTTGGAACATCTCCGGAATATCGGCCATTATTGCGATCGATTTAAAGTTCACATATATTAGGAATTTATTACCGAGTTTAGTGGTATATTTGTTACTGCTTAAAAAGAGGATCAAAGTCAAGTTAAATTTATGTTTAATGAGATTGTACCAAAGCCTTGTACGTGGATAAAATTCGGAGGTATTTATTTTTAAGTTTTATTTATACTGTCAATAAATTGAATGATTATATAATTTTTATTAATAGAAAAATATTATATTTAATACTTATACTTCTTGTTTTGCCAATGAGAGTATTTGATAAAATATATACAATATTTATAAATATTATATTATTTCGAGAATTCAGTATATTTTTCACCAGATTTTAGAGTTATTATTACCTAATAAAAGTAAATATAATATTTTGATTAAAAAATTGAGATGAATCTTATTATAGTTAACTACAAAATAATTTGCATAGAATTAAGTACTGATGACAGTATCTTTCTGCAAAATTTACTTGACAATTAGCGACCCATATGGTACACTAGACGCTAGTCCTATTAACGACCATTTCTGTCAGGAACATATTTTAATTTACTGCAGTTATACTTTCGCTTCTATATTTTAGAATGTAATATTAAAATAACATTTATTTCTTCTTGTACGAGGTGTGGCAATTAAATAAGGAGACTAGTGTGAGAAATGTTATTTATTGCAAATACACTTATATTTAACATTTATCCTCTTCAACATATTCTCTCCCCCTATCCATACACCGATTTATATCTGTCTTACATTGTTGAAAACAATGCTGTAGTTCATCACTTGCTAGCCTGTCGTTTTTACTTTTACATGTTCAACAGACTGAAAATGTGTTCCTTTTAATGCACCTTTCACTTTTGGGGACAAGTAGAAGTCACACGGTGCGAGATCTGGCGAATACAGGGAATGATCAAGCACAGCAATGCTCTTGTTCACAGATAGGGCATTGTGAACTGGTGCGTTGTTCTGGTACAGAATCCACGAGTTGTTCTTTCACAAATCCGGTATTTTCTTCCTTACTCTTTCCTTTAGCTTCATTAGGACTTTTTTTTATAGTATTTCTGATTAACGGTTTGACCCTCAGGCAACCAGTCAGTCAAGATAACACCCTTGATATCGAAAAAAAAAAGATCAGCATTGCCTTCAATTTCGATTTGCTCATTCGTGCTTTTTTGTGTCCTGGCGGTCTAGCGGCCTTCCAGTGCAACGATTGTCGCTTTGTTTCCGGGCTATACTGGAAAATACAAGTTTTATCACATGTAATGATTTTTGTTAGCAAATCTGGTTTTTCTGTGAGTCCTCCTATGATGTCAGAGCAAATGTTCATCCAATTATCTTTTTGCTCCAGAGTGTGGTTTTTCAGCACCATTTGCACAAGCCTTTGTCATGTTTAATTCACCATGTGTCTTACTGTTTCTTTGTTAATGTTTACCATACCGGCAATCATCCGAATGCTCAGATGTCGGTCTTTCCGCACAATTTCATTAATTTTCTGAACGTTTCCATCAGTTCTTGCAGTCACAGGTCGACCAGGACACCCATCATCTTCGACCGCTTCCCGACCTTCAGAAAACCATTTGTGCCATTCTCTTTTATTTGACCAGGAATTTCAGGCTGATTCACTACTCGATTTTTATGTAATCCATTATCACGGCACTACTAAATAACAGTGTCCTCTAAAATTAATGCTCGAAAGTAAACTAAAACACACAAGAGATGAAACTACGGGTTGTTGCTTGGAAAGTATTAAGGTCAATGACATTGCAATTACAATCGCGTCCGATACGGCTGCGCGATGGATAGAGTGCAGTCTCCTTATTTAATTGCCATATCTTGTATAATGACTAATGTTGAACAGAGCTAGCAGTAGTGCAGTCTCGCCGCTATATTAGAAATGAAGAAATACTTAATAAATTTAATAATATTTTAATACATAATTATTATATATATTCCTTAGATACTTATGTAAGATTCAGGTAAAATAAAATAATTATTACGCCGCTTAATAATAAATGTTAATTAAACCTGTACTACCCTCAAATAATGTTAATTTATTTCATTCATTAGCGTTTTCAAATATGCGCATTTATCTCTATTTTACATAAACGGAATGGAAAGGTGCTTGTATCAGTTGCGAAAAGCATTAATATGAACAACGGAAAACAGTTAATATTTACATGTCTGGTAAACAATAATATCGTTGAATGACAAATCAAATATTCCCATTACTTGATCATATTAATCAGAATGTGGCACAACGTGACTCTGGTTGTGTAGATCATGGTACATACAGGCGTACAGTTGCGGCCATATAATTAGCAACGACTACAAAATTTATAGCTTTCTTTTAATTTATTTCATTCCAGTAATGGAAAATACGATTAAATATAAATAGTTATATATTTTACATTTAATAGCATTAATTATACTTATAGTTCCTTCATATCTATACCTTATCAAAGTTATCTAACCTTCTTTCGACTTTATTTAACGGGACAAATGATTAACAACATTTCTATTTTTGTAACTAAAATAACCTTTTTCCTTAATTTAAATAAATACCAATGTTTGTAAAGTATCTAATATGTAGTCAGAAAACCCCTACTATTAATTATCGCTTGACATCGCTTGTCTTCTATAAATGTTCTACACAGAACTCTGCTGAAATCGAATACCATTCCAGATCAATTGCTTCATACGACTTCTCCTGCTTACCGACCTACATATTTCTTCCTTCACATCATAAACTCTCAATTTGATTAAGATCGGACTACATTATGATTAAGACCAGACAATAACAGAAACACAATAATTCATAATGATATCTTTAAACGATTTTTACGGTGTATTTTGGATTGTTATCATGAACTAGTTTCCAGGTCCAAATTTTCATCTGTCTAGAGCACAAGAACATTTTCCAATATAGTGATATATTGGTGTTGATCCACTATGATTCCTATTCAGTTATTCATACCAAAATTACACAACATCTATCCTCTTAGCATCAAATTTTTTTCTATGTGTTTGATGGTCACTACGATATACTTAGGATTCCACTTGTTTTTTGGAATCCGACGAACATATTTTGCGAGCTATTCTGCCAAATAAATTAGATTCATTCCATCGTCTTTGGATTGCACGGACTGAAAGCTGATTTTTTAAAATTTTCTAACTATTCGACAGCCGTCTTTCGTCAAACAACCCATGCCATGTGAATTATACGACGATAACGATACTCTGATAATTTCCTTGATTTCTTCTTCCTCATAATATTTTCTACCGTACTATTTTTTCTGAAGTATCGAACTGCATTATACATAATTCATTTTAAACAATCTAATTGCTCTGCTATTCGTCTAAAGACATCTGTCTGTCTACTAAATTTAAAACAAAAGGGCGCAGCTCCGAAGTATAGTTCTTTCCCATATTAAATTCACTTACAAAACTGTCTCTTAGCGTTTAATTAACTGTTGTGTAAATGCTTGCACCATTGTTTTATTAATACATTCACTTTACTCACTATTTTATCAGTGCAACTCACAGTACGTCTTACTAAACTAAGTGTTATTAATTTTATGTTCGCGTAATTGTATGCCTAAAGCGAAGGGTAAAATGTTAGTTTTAATTGTTAAAAGAAGCAGTGTAATACCGAACAGCATTCAGATAAAAGTCACTTTATTTCCGGCAAGCGTTTCGTTGCTAATTATATGGGCGCAACTCTATATACCAACATAAGATATCTAAAAAAAATTTCTATTTCTATTTAATATGTACATGCGTACGTATCTTTTATCTTTCTTAATCTGTTTTAACGTCCACGTTCAAGCGAAATCGATATTTTATTTATTATAGATCGTCCCAATCTCAAAATGACTGCCAAATCATCTAATCACAGATTTACGATTTTTAATGAAATATCTGAAATGCGTATATTGGTAGAGTACATTCTTGTTACATATCCAGCGAAAAGGTATCGATATCCCTATTTATACGTTCAATGGACAGTAATGAGACGTTAATTGCCAGTAAATTTTAATAATATATAATAAATTATGAAACACTTACTCTTTTGCGAAATATTGTCAATCTCAAAGAACTGGGCTACACATGGTATATTTCCAATAACGTTTCAGCCAGCGATGTACGTTACGCTGAAAAAATATTCTTAGACAAAGAAAACCATTGTTCTACATCTAGCGATGTAATATTTGTCTATCTAATATAATTTTCGAAGCGTTGTGTATATATATATATATATATATGTGAAAATTATATTATATATATATATATATATATATATATATATATATATATATATATATACAACTTCTCCAGATCACTTACAACGTTTCAGATTTCATTACTAGATATGATGGGATGGTTTTCTTTGAATAAGAATATATTTTTTCAGGGCGGCGTACATCACTAACGACAATGAAAGAGTTTCTAATGTGCTCACTGCCTCAAGTACTCAATTGTAATTGTGAGTTTGTAAATCTCCAAATACTTGTGCGTTTTCTGACTTTCTTTAATAGTTGCAACTTCTTTTGGATTAAACTGTAAAATTAAGCTCATTATTTGTTGAAAATATTTAGAATAATGAACACTGCCCGTAACCATGTTTCTCAACAAGAATTGGCTGTGTTATTTAAGGGAGACCAGGACATTATCGGTGAAATTTTCGAATTTGTTTAGAAGATTTAAGAAAAACAGCTTTTGTCTGAGTAATTAAATCATTTACCTCTGGATAACAGTTTCTAATAGTGTCTGCTATAAGTTGCCTGAAATTTATACGTTGCATATTAAGAGAGCGATCCAACACTTGATCTGTTGTGAGCTGAAAGTTGGTCAATGTATTTTATCACAACCCCCAAAATTGCTTTGCTAGAGCATTTCTCTAATCTTCAGAAAATAACAATGGCACTGACTGTTTAAAAAGTCTTGGTGTTCGTATTATAATATTGACAACAGAATTTTTTTTACAGTCTCTAGTTTTGTCTACACATATCCACAACTTTTTATTACTTAAATCGGATTTATTATTTTTTGTAATGTTGAATGGGATGATAACTTCCATATAAAATTGTATGTTACCTAAAATTTAGGAAATTGTTATCTTAGAAAGTAAAGAAAACGATTAATTACAAACAGTAATAAGAATTAAATAAAAAATAAAGTAATTATAAGCAATTATCTCATTTTCTTTATATTTCTGCTGTGTAGTTTTAATGTGTCTTTTTTACACGCAAATTTTTCTAGAGATAACAAAGAATTATCGCAGACATTACATATTATTTTTGCGCCACTGTACTTTAAGTGCTGAAATTCTTCTATGAACTTTGCTACATTACGTTTTCCACTAATTGCAGCACTATTACAACCTTCTGATATTATCAAGCAATACACGAAAACAGTAATATAACAAATACCACCATTGTTCTCACCGAGCTGACGCTATGTGCTAAATTCACTCTGTGAATTAACTAAGCGGACACGTACCGACTTCCAGCGCCTCATAGCGCCGCAAATAATTAAGAGCTATGTACGTCATAGATTAAAAACAAAACAAATTAATATGAAAGAATTTATATTTAAAAAATTGCAATATGGTTAGTTAGAAGAAGAACAAAACTTATCGAAAATATGCAACATAATTATTGGACATATAACATGGCGTTATTAATGGATTACTAATGATAATAAGTTATGCAAAACTGCTATTGAATCTTGTACAAGGTCTTAAGTTGACCCGGATTATAGTTTATGTCAAATTATGCTTCTAGGTAAGATATTCAACATACATTGGTTGTTGTTTCAATTAAGATCGTTATTATATATATTTTATATTAATATTTCCGTAAAGGTATTTTCGAATATTAAGCATACCTTCTGTTAAAGCCTTTACAAAAACCTATGAATAGATAATTTTATTTTGCAGCATTATACTACTGTTTATAAATATATGCATACATACATACATATATGGTCTACGCCATTGATAATTTTTATGGAAACCTTTTTCAATTTTGCGAAGATACAGAGCTACCTGAAACCATAACACCTGTATTTTTTGTCTGGTGGGTTCGACATCTGTTCTTCTTGTGTTTCTTTTTATATATTGGTATAATGCCCCACACCTGCTCTGCACTACTGTTAACCTTGCTCTTGAATGTTAAAAATTTCTAAATATTTCTAATATAATGCGAGAAATATTAAAAAATAATTAAACTTTCAAAAATTTGTTTAGTTTGAAATCCAATGAGAATTCATAAGAAATATTAAAATTGCAAACTTAATTTGCCTTAGAAATTTGTAAATAGTTGAACTTTTATAAATAGTTATTTGATAGGAACACAATTAGACTTGGGTTTTTTTTGCGGTTACCTACTTGGAATTGCTGATATTTTAAAAGAAGGGAAAACCAAAACGTTTAAATTTTGTATTAATAACTTTGTTTAATGGTCGAATTCCGTGAAGCTTGTGTACTTATTTTGTAATAATATGTATGCATAAAATAAAGCAATAGCAATTATGCATTCTTTAGATATAAATTCCATAATATTTCACTTTCGCAAACTTTTGGTTTTTTTCATAAACAGAAAACTTGTTTATGTAACTTAACCAAAATTTCATTTAACTTGACCTTAACAATATTCCGTTTTCTTTTCACTTTATAATCTCTCATAAACTTGTACTTCGCAACAATATTGACTCAATTGCAAAAAAAGCTTTTAATATAAACTTTCTAAATAAATCTCATTACTTTAGTATTTATACTCTCTCAGAACTTCCTATCCCTATTTTTGAATGATCGTATCTTAGGCAACAATTTATCACCAGAATATAAAATATTGCTTTATTTACAGCCCTTCCTGTATTGATATTTGTCTAAATTTTAGTTAATATCTATAGCTACATTCCATATTATAAATTTAATTCGGTTTAGATGTATTTATGTAATATTTGATAGCAGTAAATGATTGATGTTTAATAAAATCGTTTAGTAGCTTTACGATAACATTCATTATTATGCTTTTTTTAATACCTGTCTATATTTATACAGTCTCTGACCATAATATTAGTGTCATCAACTGATACAATGATTTTATAGGAACAGTAAAAACAAACAACGAATTCAAACGTATAAGTTTTATTTGGTTTTCTTTCATCTTGAATACGCGAGTGATTTCAGAACATGCTATATTGAAATCTGATGGACACCTAATCATGGTAGCACTGGTAAGTTTACTACTTGTAAGAAGTCTTAATTTGGCTCTGTGGGAAGGAGTACTATCATGCATATTGTGTAGGATTTTTCAGGATCAAAATTAATAACGTATCATCAAAACTTTTTCTAATACGTGTTTATATTATCGTTGGTCTATTGCTCCTCACAAATATACATGCTCAGATCCTTCTTGATGTTTTGCCCAACCAAACCATCATGGATGGTAGATATATCACAAATTTTATTTCATAATCAAAATTAACATTTCTGACTATTCCATCATTGTATTAGTTACAGAATATTTATTGAAAAATTTTCTACATCCGATCCGGATTCGAACCTGTATCAATCGCTATCTAGACGGTCGCTTTACCCAAGTAATTAAGCTATCTAGCAGTACAACTATATACCACAAATTATATGGAACAGGTTTAATTATTTTAACCCGCAGTCAAGTTTTTGATTAATTAAAGTAAATAGTATATAAATACAAATATGTGTAAGAAAAACTAAAATTTTAATGTATTTACATATTATAGATAATTTGACATCTAATAAATTATTTATATGTACATATTATTGCAATATATTCATACGAAAAAACACAATTTATTAGGATTTTTTAAAGTATGTTTCAATATTTGTTTGCTTCACATTTTTTAGCTTCGATTTAAAAACTGCAGCTTCACATGTAAGTAAAGTTTTAGAAACATCCATATAAATGTCACCATTGTTATTGCACAATAAATAATTTTGTATGTCTCTTAATTTTGCACACACTTCACTCATACTAGATAAACTAGATTTTGGAGTTTCACATTCGTCCAGGTCACTATTATCAGAGTTATGTTCTTCATTATTATTGCACAAATCTTCAACAATTTCTGGAATACTGAAGTTAGGGCTCTCTGTAGGCACATGAAGATCAATAGAAGCATATTCATCTAAATCCATCAAAAATTCGTTACGAACTGCAGGATATAGCTGGGCAAGGGGTATTTCGTCTTCTTCATCAAACATTGTGTCCGGCCTTGGAAAAACATTTTTTAACTGTAGCAGGAGATACCTTTTTCCAAGCAGCTGTAATCCATACAAGTGCATTGGCTAAATTTATGTTTTTTTCAAAAATTTCAAAATCACATTCATTGTCAATAAACGTTAGAAGCTTTTTAATCAAAAAATTTCGGTAAATCAATTTGAAATTCTGAATTATTCCTTGATCCAAGGGCTGACAATACGAAGTGGTGTTTGGCGGCAGGAAGACTAGTTTAACATTTTCTAATGGAACTTTAGAATGTGAAGTGGCATTATCCAAGAAAAGAAGCACTTTTCTATTTTGTTTTTTCATTTTATTGTCAAATTTATGCAGCCATCTAGTCATAATTTCCGTTGTCATCCATGCCTTTCTGTTAGAAACCCATTCTAAGGGTAATTTGTCCACATGACTACCCTTAAAACAGCGAGGATTTTTACTTTTTCCAATTATTAATGGATCTTCCTTCTCACCTCCCATATTTGCACATAGTAAAACAGTCAAACGTTGTTTTGCTGCTTTCTTCCCTGCACAATTCTCACTTTTTAATGCAAATGTCTTATTTGGCATAGCGCGGTAATAAAGACCTGTCTCGTCGGCATTAAACACATCTCGAGGAGAATAATTTATTAAAATCAACGGTAACTTGGTTTTTCAGTCTTTTATATCGTCCAAATTAACCTCTGCGGAATCACCACAAATTAATTTAAAAGTTATACTGTGTCGCCGACAGAAACTTTCCAACCATCCATTAGATGCTGCGAAATTTTCCATCTTTAAACTGCTTGCTGTCTCCAGTGCTTTTTGTTTAAGTAGCGGCCCAGATATTGGAATTGCTTTATTTCTGGCTTTGCAAAACCAATTGTAGACGACTTGATCCACTGCCAATCCTTCCGACTTCGGAAATTTTCGCTTTAGCTCCATGTTAACACCTTCCTCGACCATCTTTTTTAATTCACCTTTATTTTTCATAATATCGTTAATTTGTGTTTTTCCAACCCCATATTTTTCGGCCAACTTTCGCAAACTTAACGCATACTTTTCACTTTCCACGATTATATTTATTTTGTCTTTTAGCGACAAACGTTTTCTTTTTTGCGACATACTTAATTAAGAACCTTTCGAATACGGAGACAACTTTAAACTGAATTGTTTCCTTTAGAATAATAAAGTTTAAATCGAAAAAGGTGAATTACTACCAGGTAATAGGAAACCCCGGGAAACCCCGACAATTTGTATTAGGTATTTCCGTCAATAAAGATATACATGTCATAAATAGTCCGGCCGACATTGGCAGGTAAATTTCTATGAAAATAGGCCGTAAAAGTTTGGGTTATTTGGCCGCGGCCGTTTTACAAAGGTGGCCGTAATTAACGGGTATTTGTGTATGGGAATTTCCTTATAGTCGATTCGGGGAACTTTGAAACTCAGGTGGCCGCTTTAGTCAGTTGGCCGTTAACACAGGTTTTACTGTTGTTATATTTGGAACGACTCTGTTAACGTATTTTGTAACTTCTCTATTGCATCGGCCACTCCTTTGTAGTTGGTGTGAATAGCTTTTAAATCAATTTCAATGGAAATTTCTTGAAATACTGTCCGGCTTTCCTTAATATCTGCAGTCTCGGCAGGATTAAACTCTAGTATAAGAGATTATATTTGCTGGAACTATTAAGTATAATAAAAAGCTGCCTTCAACCATGTTTCCCAACGTGTAACGATCAACTGTGGTGGTTCGGGAATTCCAGAATACTTTTTGTGAAACTCGCGAAGACGTTTAGGAGACTTTAGAAATAATTTTTTGTATTTCCTTTTAATGCATCTACCTTGGGAAACATTTTCGAATAGTTTCTGCCACAAGATGTAAAGCATACACTTTACACGTAACATGTAACAATCCATAACCGTGTTGTAAAAGAAAACGGAACAGTGAACGCATTGTCGCGGAATCATTGAACGCAAACAACAATATTTGATTTGTTGACATATTGTATTGCCAGTATAAAATCAGTCTTGTGTTAGCTAGCAGCAATAGGAATGTCGATTGCTACTGTGATACTATTATATTGACTATAGAATTTTTTTAAGATCTGTCGCCTTATCAACACATAATCAAAGTCGTCTCTTTTGTAATGTCCATATCATTTTTGTATGTCGACGCGTGCACTTGGTATGTGATTCCGACCCGGTAACTGGAATAGTGGATTGTATTTGTGCCAACACTTTCTAAATGTTTGTCTACCTAGTATGTGAAGCGGAATATTATAGGTTTTCATCATTAACAATAAATCAAATTTGAATTGAGTTTGCAAGGACACACCTTTTTTTCTATGCTGATGTTGCATAGAATTCACGTGACGTGTACAGTCGAATTTGCTCCAGTACATCCAGGTTCATCGCATAGTTTACACATTACCTTCGTTCCGTTGTAGAATAAATCATGAAAATCAGCAATAAACTTCTTCACTTTGTGCGAATATAAAGATTTTCTGAGCTTTTGCATGTGCGACATACTGTATTATCAAATTAAAACGTGGTAATTAACACAGCAGAGAATCTAACATACGTACATTTCGACAAATGGATGTTAGCTACGGCCGTGGGATGTACGTTGTTGATCCCTCTCCATTACGGTTTGTCGACCGTCCACTAACCTCATTTCAGTATTGTTGCACCGCTTTATGAAAACTGTTCGGATATTAAAGGAGAGGGATATTAAAGGAGAGTTACCCCGGTGAATTCTTCGCTCATGGCGTGCAGCGCTTGTTGACAGCTTTAATAATAAGGGAACACTTGCACATTTCGCGGAAAAAAGTATATATAGAGAATACATTAAGAAAATATCAGGTACACATGTTATCTACATTAATAATATGAATTATGTATATTAGCAAAAAACATTTAAAATTAACATTAAATACTTAAATAAAATCTTTGTATTAGTAGGTGATACTAATACCGTGTTATTAAATAGTAGAAACAAGTTTGTCCTGCTACGACCTGTCTGTATTTATATTATTAAATGTTGCTGAGCTTTCGGATTTGCTTGAAATAAATTTAACAAATATTGTAACTTTCAATATAAAACGCATTTGTCTTGTAAACATTACTCCATTACATACTTATTATTATTCCACTATCTCAGCAATTAATATTGCAAAATCGAATTACGCATCTTTAATTAAATATTTAAACAAGCATTGCAATTTAAAAAGTAATTTAAGTTACGAGGTGTTGCCGTCTATCAATTATTGTCTGATGGTTTAGTAGTCAGACTGGCACTATAATCTCCACATAAATGATTTAACAATGATTGCCCTATAGTGATTATGGAAAAACTGTTCGGATTCGTTTCATTTTTTTTTATCTGGTTGGAGTAAAATTGTAACGTTTGCGCTCTCTCGTATTTAGGTCATGCATATTTCCTGCCTGACTAAACGGTTTAATCGATCTTCTACGTCTGATGAAACTAGAGAATGTTGATCGCGCTTATATTGAATACATTTAATAAAAACGTGATTCTTAAACAAGACTTTGGTATGGAAACTCTTTTTTTTTGGCAGGTATTTTAAACTATGTAGTTTTACAGATTTTATTTATTGGGCAAGTAATTTAATTTATAAATTTTTGTATTATTATTCTAGGCACCAAGTAATTTACTCCATAAAAAATCATTTGATTAAATTTAATTTTTTGATTCAACGAATGTCAATTGTAACCTTGCATTGGTACAATATAGGTAGATATATTTATATAGGTAATTATTTAATATTAATTCAATTATTATATAATGACGGATTTATCACAATCCATGTCTAGAATCTTTAGCAACAATATGAGAGTCGTTGGCGATAAAAATAAATTTTATAGATACAAGAAACCTTGGCAGGCTATTTATTGATGGCTTGGCGGAGAAAGAAACATTTCAGAAAATGTTAAATAAAATTTTATGTCAATGGTTATTTCTAAATGTTCTGAAGAACAGTTTTTGTACAACAAAGCCATAGCAGGTAGAATCATTCATAGATGCTCTATGCTACTTTCATGGTTTGTTTTGTGGTCTTTATAATCCCCAATGACAACACTAGCACTTTAAATAAAGCGCCGTTGGTGCATATGATAATGTCAATAAGCATCAGGCTAATCTCTTTGAGGGATAGCAATAAACATATAATTTTCCTTAATTTTTATTTTTTATTTCTTTGTTATTGTACACTGGTAGAAATAACGCATTCGTTCAAGTTTTTGGTATTTATCAAGATATTCAAAGAATATGAAGTGAAAGATTGCTTCAGAAATTAATCCTTTTGTGTCAAATAGAAAAGTATTTTACATAAACACAATACTTACTTCTACATATTTATGTCGTCTTTGCCTACGAACGAAGGCTGCAGAAACGAGTGCTTTTGCAGTAGCGTTCGGCTCAGTTTCTATCAATATTAAAAATAATAAATATAATTACTTACTATTTTAGTTTTTTTTTTGTGTCACTGTAGACTGACGCAAAAATTCGCTGTATTATTATGTCATTAGTATGCCTTCCAGTGCTGACTCAGTCATATTCCTACAGCGATGTGAAAATATGTTGGTGTATTTGGAAAAGGGGAGTTCTGTGTCTAATGATGTGATGTTCGCGAATTTAAATAGGCCCTTTGCATCATATTCGCACTCTTGTCTATACGCACTATAGTTTGAAAATTGGGATTCTTATTTATGACCGTACACAATTTATCGGTTGTTAATCTACCTACACTATCTGTTAGATTTCCTAATGAGGCTTTGAGGTAATAATACTATAATCAGCCCTTCATTTAATGATATCTTGGTGTTCTCTAATTTGGAAATAGTATCTAAAAGAATTGAATATTTCGGAAATTTGCTCTATGTGAGTATGGATTGCGGTATCTGAAACCAGCCGCTGACTCACTGCTCAAGCAATTGAGCATCTTGCGGATTTAAATTTAATATACAAGGTTTAATAATGTGTAAAAATTTCTCATATTATAAAACAGCTTTAGGCCATGTTCTCCGTCTCGTCAATACCGGTTGTGGTGGCAGAGGAATGTCCGGACAAGCCTGTTTAAACTCACGAATGCATTTTGGAGATTTAATAAAAACTTTTTTGTCAGAAACTATAAATCGGTGTGCTTTTGGATAACTGTCTGTAATAAATTCAGCTACAAGATGACATGCATGGAGCAAACAGTTTACATGAAGCAATTGACGATAAGATTGTTTTAGTAACTTTCCAGCTTTAACCATATTCGATCCCCCATCCATAACCAACATTACAGGTTGGGTTACTGATGTATTGAACTTGCCAAACGTATGTTTTATAGTTTCCACTATCCTTCTTTTATAATATTCTACTACGTAAAAGAAGAGCCAAGGAAATCTCAGCGCTTTTTAAAGTGCGCACTAATACATTTAAAACACTATTCTTTCTGGCACCCGTTGTTTCGTCAACCGCCAATTTTATTTTATCCGTAATCGTGTTTTTCATCCGAGGAAGATTATACTGTAATTCATCTCTTGTTAGCAATCTCCATTCCGCAACGCATTTCCCCTAAAAGTTTCGAAATTCTTCATTGTCTATAATATTTTGTGGAATGTTGCATACATTTAACATAAAAATAAAGTCATATAAAAGTTTATAATATGGTACATTACGTTGCGCATCTAACCGGTGTGGTTTACTATTAACATGTTACATTTAAAAATACTGTATGGTAAAATGATATTGCAATCAATACATTTAATAATAGTGCCAGTGTTTTCTAATGTCCAAAATTGGTTAACAAATCTATTAACAGTCGTTGAACATATCAAAGAATGCCGTCAGTGCACAATCTGATGTAAAATGTTTATTGAAAAGTGCACTGTTGACGCGTGATCTTCCAAAATAGTATTTTGTAAATGAACTTGATTTTTTTCTATGAGAAATTTTCGAACCTGAACCTAACGAAATTGCATCCAGAAAGAAAGGAGATACTTCACATTCTTCTTTTTAAAATTTGATTTAATTATTCTCTATTAATTAGCGGCTCAATTTGATGTCCCTACTTTGAATTTGTTTTTAATAATTCATCTTTTGAAGTAATTATTTTTAGCGATGCTTCTTATTTGGCTTTATAATCACAGTTTAAAAATTCGATGGATAGCAATAGAATTATTAAATATAGAATTATTCAGAAGTAAGTTCCTAATTTGAAATGGCCAAGCTTTGCCAAACTTTTAGATTCTGAAAAAATAAAAACACCAAATCGTAAAGAAATTCAATTTTACTTTTAAAATGGGAAAACCACCACGGTGATGACTATCATATGCAGAATTTTCACGAGCGTTCTAAACTTCTTGTAAATCTAGAGTTGCGTTGCCTTCGTTTTTTACTAATTGTGGCGAATCGCTAACTGTACCATTTTCTTAAGAGTTTAGGAAATAATTTTATTAAGCTCATTTCTTAATTTATGTATTGTTCAATATTTTTTACATGCAAAAGATGAGCGTCTTCAAATTGGGAACTTGTTTTTGAATAACTTTATACAGAAGCTGTTATTGAAAATACGACGTATGTATACATATATGTATGTGCGTGTGAATATCAAAAGCTTTTAGGTTATTTGATAGGAAAGTAGCAGCAAATATTTTATTATTAAATTAGCGTTTCATGTTATAAACAAAAATAAAAACAGCAAATTTTTTTAAACAAACTACAATTACAACAACGTAACCTATTTAGTTGATTGAACTTCCACATATCGATGACCTCGTCCGAACGCGCAATTCATGAATGACTGATTTTATTAATAAGAGACATAGTCTCAATTTATAAATAATATAATCATTATTAGTGACCAAGACGGAGACATTCTTATAATTAATCATTCATTTGTCATAAAGTTAAAAATAAATAATGTGTCTTATACAATAGTCAGTGTATACTGGAAATTGTTATTATGGTGGGGACATTGAGTCGTGTTTCACATAATGTTTATAAGTTCTCCATGGACAATTGTGGCTACACAATTTAATGATTAAAGTCGACGTATAAATAAATATAAACATTGATAAAGATTATACACGCTGAAGTTATGTTTTTACTAGTCTATACATCGGTTTCTCTAAATCATTCGATAATATAATTTTATTGTAAGTACTTGAATTTCAGTTTAGGAGAGTATATACACAGCTTTTTATTGAAAATGGAGTATTGAAAACTAGAGAGTGATATAAGCGAATCGAAGAACCATGCAGCTGCTTCATTGTTATTTCGAGTGTTGTTCTTCGATCACATTTGTTCTTACGAAGATATTTTGGCGAATTTTAGTATATGATTTCTTATCGACTTTTTAAGCACTACGAGTTTGGAAATTGATATCAGAACTAATTTTAACTGTTACATCACTAAATATTTTTAAAATTAGCGTATGTTTTTCGGTAATAATCCGGTCAGTTTGGTCTAAATAATTATCTTGCAAAATCAAAGTTAAGGTTTATATAAACGCATCTTTAATTTTCAACATCTTATTGGCATTTCGAAAGTCCTTGCATCTTGTTTTAGATTTATTTGGGGGAAACTCCATACAACAGTTGTTTGCTACGTATGAATAAACAAAAAAAATTGTTTTATTTAGTACAACCATAATAATGAATAGCGGAATTACTTGCGCTTGAACCAACTTTGGAAGCAGTTGTTCCACTCGTTTGTTGGTATAGTCAAAATTGCGTTTTCGAAGGCATTGGATGCTTCTTCTGATGTCTGGAAGCTTTGAACTTCTTGATTTTCGGAAAGGAAAATAAATCGTAGGGACTTAGACTCGATTTGTACGGAGGATAGTCCAACAATTCGACGTTTTGTTGTGTTAAAAATTCAAATATCTTGCGTGCTGTGTGCGAACTTGCATTTTCTTGGTGTAGGATGATTCGTCTTTTGGGGTTAGTTTTCCAAAGCTCAGCGATGGCTTGCTGCAAACAAATGGTTGTATACCATTCGCAGTAACAGTTCTTTGATCTTGTTGAGGCATTGTTGCTACATGAACAGCTTTCGAGTCAAATTTTCTGACTCGTATGAGTAAATTAAGATCCATCACCATTGACAATGTTATACACGTTTTTAGAGTTTCCAATTTGCGACAGTAGACATATGTACGATGAAAACGGATGATTGCTGAATATTTATTTGTATGTCGATGGTGGATAGCAAGGGAGTTAGAGAATACCTAAGATTTTTCACAAATTGTCCAGCACGGTAGAGTGTTACAACTCATACTTTCGCTTTTCAATAAATGCCAAAAGTTATCTTTCAGTAAGTTCAATGAGTAATACTCGGTCACATATGGCATTGATCGCACCTCTTTTCTTAAAGGAAAAATTAGTGACAAATATGAACACTATTGAAAAATGTGTGCATTATGAACAAGCGTAAGTTGCAGCTGTATACATAATTCCCACGGACTTTCAAATCGTTATAGGATAAATGCTGTAATCAGAACAGATTAAATACTTTAAAAACTGCGTTTTCTTTTGGTCTGAAATTCATATTTCCTTAGTTATTACCAGCAATCAATAAATATGCTCTATGCCTCCAAATCTTTTCATTCTTTGTGTTAATATTTCAATAAGCAACAGCGTAAATAATTTGCGGAGATTCAAAATTCTTGCAGTTCCTCAAGAGGAGGGATCAATATCAAAATTTTATTTGGAAAGTTATAAAAATTGTTAATAATTTATAATAAATATTGAAATTCCAATAATTATTGGATATTATAAAAAATGTAGAACTTTTTTATGCACAATCTCGTTACTACCATTTTTTACGCACGTACTGTTAGCTATGTCTGATAAAATAAGTTGTAATTCTATGAAGTTGATGATGAATTGCTTTAAGAAAATTTCCAATTTGTCATTTCTCAATAACTACTTAATCTTAGTTTTGTAAATACTTATTGAAAATACATTAGTCTGCCTAAGCTTTAAGAAATAAATTATTTTATATTATAAATTAAATTTTTTGATTTATTTTCTATAATTATAATAACCAATAACAGACAATATAAAATAGTATTAGGGCGTTAATAATGTTTTGCATCTTTTTATATTCTAAATAAACTATTAGCTTGAAACTTCGTCAATATTGCTTACTTTTCTCAATAGATAAAAGGTGACTGAAGACAATGCCGATCTTTCAGACCTTTGGAAAGTTTAAATAGTGTTTGTTTAATATTCTATTTGTAAAAAGGTTTTTAACCTAATTTTTATTTGGTTTTTCTGACTGATAATTTAATGGTATAGTACATAATTATACATACTAAGTGAAGTTGAAAACTTTTAAGCCCACCATAAGCAAATACAATCTGTTGAATGGTATATATATGTATATATATATTAATGTTCAAAAGACATCACATTGATCGCACTGTCATTTTGCGGAAATCGGGAATTGTGGATCTTGGGGTCATATTTTACTCCAGATTGGAATTTACAGATTATATTACTATTATATTGCAGACAGTTCAATAATATTGCTGCTCTCAAGGTTTTATATTATGCTTTTGTTCGGAGTAAGCTTGAGTATGCCTCGGTGGTGTGATATCCGTGCTATATTTATCAGAGTTTGTTTCTGGAGAGAATCCAGAAAATATTTCCAAAGTATTTATCTTATCGGCTTGACGATACATACCCACTGATGGGAGTTGATTATGAGACGTTATTGGTTAGACATTGCTTTCAATCTCTGTCTTGTCATAGGGATGCTACCAGTGCGAAATTTCTTGTTAATCTGATTAACAATGGTGTGGATGCTCCATCTGTACTGTCTCAGGTTGGTCTATTTGTTTCATCTTATTCCACTCGGTCTTTTGATTCCTTCGCTCTTCCGAGGGCCAGGACTAATGTTCTATTGAAAGCTCCGCTTACTCACATGTGCAGGAATGCGAATAGATTGTTTCCCTTTCATAGGAAATTATATCGGTAGTTGAAGAGTTTATGGCACAACTTCGGTTTCATCTCAGTTTTTTTTCTTTTTTGCCTATAAATATATATTTAAGTTCTTAGTTTTTCATTTATTATTATTGTTTTAATTTTCATATATATTTAAGTTAGTTTATTTAATACACTGTACCTAATGTTTTTGATTTGTCCTTTAAATGGCTTGTCTGTTGGACAATAAAAATATTATTATTATTATTTTTAGACAACTTTTTCAAAAGTTGATAAATACAATTACATTCGTCATTGGAAATTTTTATTAGACAATACCTAATTCTGGACAATGCATTGTTCCAAAATTATTACCTACATAAATTCAAAATAGTGTATTTGCATAAAAAATTATATATTAATTAAGCAAACCAAATGTACATCATTTTCTTGATGAAAGTACGAACAGTATTTCGTTTTGTTACACCATTTGGAAACTCCTTAAAAATGCTTCCTTATGTAAATAAAATTTACGTTATACATGTCCCCATCTATCTAGAAAATAAACATGTCATCAAATTTGTAGATTTATTAAACCTATTATCGCAGAACATGCAATAATTCTTCAGAAGCCGGTGATCATCTTGAGTATATAATATTTACATCACCACAAAACATAACATAAATATATCCGTTTCTGGGATGGATAGGATTCTTACTGCTTTTCGTAGCATTTAATTATAGCTAAATAAATGTTCTCATATTGTAGATATACCGTACATATGTCTCTTTATATAAACAGGCACTAAATAAATCTTCGTTAACTTTACGAAACGAGATAGCCAAGTAATTGGATTTTATTGGTATATTTGAGACGTAAGTGTTAATTGTCATTAGCACTGACGAAACAATCGTATATTATTCAATAATTTTCGGGTAATATTACCTACCGTACGCTGTCACAGTTTTACACATTGAATAACTAGGAACTTGAGTTTTAATTTTCTCTACGTATGAATGTAAATGTAGTTTTACATGTCAGCTTATACGTTATAATTAATTAATAATATATTGAATTAAATAAATACAAATTCCCAAAGTGCATTCAAGCACGTTGTCTATATCAGTTGGCGTAGTTTGAAATTATAGATTTTACAAGTAAAAATAAAGTTTCATTTCAGAAAAAAATATTTTATTCCTCAAAATAGATATCAATTGGTCTAACTACCTTTTGCTAACGTGATTCTATTAAAAAAATACTTATTTACATACAGTCTTGTGCATTTGACGGTGAACTTTTTATGCTAATGAATGCTTAGCTGTTCTTATTGACAATTTTTCAATTCGACCAGAAGGTAAAATTTTAGGAAGGTTACATTATTAATAGCCTAGGCCCTAAAATACGAGGACGGGTTAAATATTTTGTGGAAAGACGTATAGATGGCACAGTTTCACACTGTTCTTGTGGTGCGTCAGGTTATTTCTCTAACGTCAACTAACAAATTTCAGACCGCTACGTTTATTAGCTTCGTTGTGATGACTATTTAAGTAGCAGAATTAGAACAGTGTTGCAATACGTACTGTCATTAAGTAATTCTTCTTGAAAGCTTTATCAGCAATAAATATTTGAGAAATAAATGCAATTGTTTTTCGACTGGGACGATTATAACGATGGTAAATTGGAGCCGCGACAGAATGTGAATTTTGACAAAACACCACCAAAACTCACATTTAATAATTTGAATTTTTTGAAGTATATATCGTTCCGTGATGGACAAGCATAAACGACAAAAAAAAGTAAGCAATGACACCTGATAGAAATCTCCAATCCAAAACTCCTAGAAGACTAAATGAAAAAGTTATACTCAACTTAATATAAATAAATAAATGAGTTAAATAATATAAATAATAGGTGTAGTTTATAATTTGCAATAACTAATAGAATAAACTAAATTACAAATTATTCACACAACGTACGGATTACACATATGTATCTAAAAAAATTCCCAAAGCAATAAAATATGCACACTTTGAATTGGTTTCCAAAGATTCTCGTTGATATAAAGCTGTATTTGTTATTTTATTTTTATTTATAATATTTTTTTAAATTTGATTTTCATTTCATAAGCGTGAAAATTATACGGGCCTAACTATTAAAGTCACATCTGCGCACGATAAAATAATTACTCCAAGGAAATTCCAAGCTTTTGTTTATTTAAAATGTTGATACATTTAACTTATTTCATTATATTATCATAAAAATATCCTGCTTATTTATTTAAACGTTTTACTTTCTGTTGTTCTGGTCATTGAATGCTTGTTTTAGTTTTTTTTTCATAATTTTTTTGTGAGTCGATGATCCGCTGAGAAATTAGTGGAACATTTCTTTGTTGTTTGCTCTGAATTGAATAGCTATTTCATAATAGTTATGTTGCCAACAGATCAGACTATTTTTATTTCTGTTTGGACCGAAGATTTTCGTAGGACGGAATTGCAGATTATATTTTGACAAATTTGACTCAGTGAATTTATTACATACAATAGTTGGTAAGATATATTGGGTCTGGGAAAAAGTTCGTGGCGTTTTTTCAGTAAAATTCAACTGGTCCCCGGATGGCGCGTGGACGAATTCATTTAAACCGAATATGCTCCATTATTATCGACAATGTTTCGCCATTTTTTTGGTAGATACATGATCACATCGGTGAAAAACTTCTGTGGCTTCTTCGAAAAACTGAATCAAGTAGTTTTCACAGGCTTCTTTTGAAACCAACTTAATTCCATTGAGAGAGTTCTGCAGAGATCGAAATAGATGATAGTCAGAGGGTGCTATATCCGGACTGTAAGGTGGGTGCATCAAAACTTCCCAACCAAACTCTCTCAATTTTTGACGGGTCATCAAAGAAGTGTGTGGTCGGGCGTTGTCATGATGGAAGACAACACCTTTCCTATTAATCAATTCGGACCGTTTTCTTTCAATCGCCTGGCGTAATCTCTTTAGTTGTGCACAGTAGAGTTGAGAATCAATCGTCTGACCAGTTGGAAGTAGCTCGTAGTGGACGATTCCCCTCCAGTCCCACCATACACACAGCATCACTTTTTTTGGCGTCAATGTTGGCTTAGCGAACGCTTGTGACGGCTGGCTTTTATCCACGATCTTTTATCCGATTACATACGTAAATTATTTCAGAAACGGCTCGATTTCATTCCGTTTTAGCGGCGCATCGCAGATGTTAATTCGGTCCATCATGTTTTTCACGCTCAACTCATGAGGAACCCATACGTCAAGCTTTTTTTTGTAACCAGCTTTGTGTAAATGGTTCAAAACAGTTTTGTATATTTCCATGCCAATATCGACACTGCTGATATGCTTATCTTGTTGGACTTTTTCAAGAATCTCATCAGATTTTTCAGTGATTGGACGACCGGAGCGTGACTCATCTTTCACATTGAAATTTCCAGAACGAAAGCGAGCGAACCATTTCCGCGCAACAGATTTCGATAAAGTACCTTCACCGTACACAGCACAAATTTTATCACAAGCCTGCGCAGCGTTCTTCCCCTTATCATAATAATATTGCAGAATATAGCGAAATTTCTCATTATTCTTCTCCATTTTCAAGTGCGAATAACTTTCCAACCACTGCAATTACAATCTACGCTCAAACTAACGTTCGGAAGGTCATCTAAAAAACGAGCCGTCGGTGGTGTCGCTGTGACTTGTTGTTCTTTAGTTATCGGCAACCAATGCCATCTATCGGGAAAAACGCCACGAACTTTTTCCCAGACCCAATATATTTACAGGTAATACAATATCCTCAATTTATGATTTTTGTATTTAAGTTTGTTTTCGTTGATGCTTAAAATAGTTAAAAGTACATCTTTATACCAAGAGTCTGAAATGCAATTATTTAAATGAGAGTTCCCGAAAATTTGAATGCTGCTGTGGAGTGGCTTTTATCATTTTATATACATGAAATTTTGATTTATACATCATATTTACTGGTTTGCGTACCAGTATATTTTGTATGAGTCTAATTTTAATCAACTAAAAGGCCAAATTTTCATTTTGGCCAAATTGCCGATTAATTTATAAATATTCCTTTAATAGCTTAATATAATTAGGCAAATCATTGCCGTTCATATTGAGTATGTAAATTCATTTTTTTAAAATTCTTTTATATCTTAAAAAACTACAAAATTAATAAAAACAAAATTTTTGACCCTACAGATTGTTGTGATAATTATTACAATGTAACCTAACTTTACCTTGATTTCATATACACGAAATAATACGGAAATTTATTAATTTAATTTTAGCTATATATGCGATTTAAAAAAGTGATATATGCAACGTGAGTGAATTAGTCTGCCTTCGCAATGTATGAGATTAACATCTGTATTGTTTAAGTATTTCTCTACTTGTAATATTTCCTTTAAAAAGGTAAGATAAGTACCAATTAAATATGCATTATCACAAGATGTAATTTAAGTTAGAAATAGTAGTACGACACCAATTCGTACAGTCAGGCTTCGATAGTGGTCCAGAAATTTTTTTTGATGTAAACGAGTTCCTTGAATGTTAGCTGAAAAGTGGACCTGAAATTTTGGTTTAAATTTAACAAAATCTAGTGAAAGAAGAAAACTTGCAGCTAGATCGAATGCTTCACTTATCGCGTTTTCATTCTCGAGAGTTCTACGATTGAACCTGGGACTATAGACACAGTTTGACTGGTTACTTCATGAACTTTTGGTGTAATATCCCCGAAAAGTCAACGTATAAGTATATGTATATATGAATCATTAGCTACTGGATATTATACTGTGTATCTCGCCGGTTCTTAGAGCAACTCTCTTCCACTCATTTTCTTTTTTTGCATTTCGTTCGGCTTGAAACAGGCAAATGAATTATTCAATCTATATCCTTCATACCCTTAGGTAAGGAATATATGCACACTTCGATCACAAATCATTTAGGTGTGTACAAACTTTATCTATTTATTTTTTGTCATCTTGTAGCTTTGATCCAGTACTCATTTCTTCTCAAGATTAGTATTAATTCCATATCTCACGAATTCTTTCTCTTCTTCTTCTGTTCGGTGCCGTCGCGTCTCAAAACCGTTCCATTTACCGACCTTTTCTTCATTCGGTTGAGGTGCTCAAACAAGTACAACTGCTTTTACATATTTCTCCATTAGTTCACATTCTTTTCCTTTCAAACTTCTTATACACCATGTGATAATTTTTAAAACGTTTTATCTACTCTGTTTTATACTTTTATTTTTTGTGTCTACGCCATTGGTCTTTTCCATTGTCTGTTCTGTTACATGGCATTACCTATAATATTTGTTCATTTACCAGTTTTTCGATAAATTAAGTATTTTCTATGAATTTATTTTCCTTTTCGCACCAAGTAATGTGTTTACTATTGATAAATAATTTTCTATGTTCAATTTTCACCTTAATTCTTCTTTTTTCTATTCTGCGTTTTTCCATTTGTTTTGTTATTGTTAATGTTTTTCCTCCATGAATATTAACGAGTTTTTTTGTTATTCATATCTTGTCTAGTGGGTTTATTTTAATATCTGGAGAAGAAGAGAACATTTTATTGAAGAAAATTCTATCGACACCTTCAGCTTTAGAAATTCAGATTTTTTTCAGTATTTATGCCTATATTAATCGCTGGCATAAGTGAGTTGAGCAGATTATTGTTTTGATAAATAGATACTAAACACTTTCGAATTTTTTAAACAACTACGTATATAGATATGGAAAAAATATATTGCATAAAATCGGAAAAGAGCATACTATCTTCAAATTAAATTTTTTTCAATATATATGGGTCTATGTAATAATACACAGTCTGTCTCAGAGAAAACGGAAACTTTTTTAAAATGAAAATAAAAGTTTACTATTTTGCTAAAATTCATTTATTTTATTCAAAGTAGTCGCGTTCGGCTTTGTTTTTCACGGTCAATTAACGTGTCGAATGAATTTTCAAGTTCATCATTTTCATGGCTTCGACGTCGCCATAACGCTGTCCTTTCATCGGCAAATGTAGTTTGGAGAAGAGATAGAAATCACAGGGGGCCAAATCCGGTGAATACGGTGAATTGTTGATGGTTAAAATGCGATTTGTAGTTAGAAAATCAGTGATAAGCATCGAGCAATGAGATGGTGCATTATGCGTCTCACGCCAATTACAATAGAAGAAGTTTTCGTCCTTTTTAAGTCTTCAATCAAATTTGTACAATGTTGAATTCAGTTAGCTCGTGTGGGATAAACCTTGTACAAATCTTTCTTAGTTCCAAATGCTGTGTCAAAATGCGATGAATTGAATCTTCGGAAATATCTAATTCCGTTTCCATGTATCGCAATGAGGATTTCTGCTCATTTCTGATAAATTCACGCACAAGTTCGATGTTACTTTCCGTAACCATAGATTTTTTGCACCAGGATGTTCGTCGCCATTTATGTATGTACGACCGTAAATCGTTTATACCATTCATACACGTTTATACCACTCGTACGTGATAAACACGCATCACCATACACTTGTTTCATCAAATTAAACATTTCTTTATTCAGTATTCATTTTTCGACCAATGTCAAATACACACTGTTCCTTTATGGGCAATTTCCCTGGTTCTAATGATGCAAATTTCATGATATTTTGACACAACATTGGTGAAAGACTTACCTTACCGACGCATATTTTTATTAATAGATGGCGCCACTAAAAATTACTATTTTGAAAAAAGTTCCGTTTTCTCTACGACAAACTATGTGTGTATGTGTACGTATTGAAATTGCGGATAATGAATCATGCTACAGAGAGTAGAAGATTGCTATTGGTGAAATTGCTGCGGTTTGACATTGGAAGATTATATACGAAACAAGACAAAAAAAATGGGACATCACAGACACTATAAAAAGGAACAATCGCCTTGGCACGGGCATGCGAAAAAAATGGGAAACGAAAGAGCACCCAATATATTTGAATGGATTCCAGAAAAACGAACGATGAATGCCAGACAACAGTCGCACTTGAAAGAACGAATAGAAACGAACGGTTAGAGAGAATTCATAGCAAAATAAAAAACAATTGCGTTTAAGATGCAACAAATAGCTGAAGGCTGTAGGATAGTCGCTATTCATATACATACATACTAATCTAGTACTATATTTATAAGTACTCTGTATACATTTACTATCTTGTGTAATTAACCGTTGGATTGCTTTTTTCTTTAATTCTCGAGCTCACTAAATCTATAATAGTTTTCATCTCGTAATAATACCAAATGTGGAATGGAATGAACGACTGTCATTTATCTATTATAACTACATACATATGTTCTTACCTATGGATACGTTAGGCAAAAGTGTCTAGTGCATTAGATAACGATATTAGAAAACAAGTTAAATGCATGTAATGGATATTGTGTAAGTAGATGACATCACTTGCCTTCTACCTTTAAACGTTTTCCATTGTCCTAAATATAAAAAACCGGTTGGGAGACAGCAATACCTGAATATAAATAATTGTGAGTCGCTGTTGTTTTTTTTATTTCGCCTTTTAAAACCTGCATTCCAAGATATCTGTGCATAATATCGCTCAAGTTCTTTCTATTTATGTAGTAGTAATAGTATTGCAACGATGCGGTGCCGTTAGTAAATGTATAATAAACATTCTAGGTTTATCTTTTATCGTTATGGATATATTGAACTTCATTTATATTCTCATCTTTAGTAAAGCTTTTACTTTATACTATTAAGAGAATTATTAAGTCGTCTTATTGCTGTACATACGTAATTGTTAGATATTGTTAATACATTTAGCTATAAAACGTATGTACAGCTGTTATATGATAAATATAGCATCCATATATTTATAATATTTCCTGTTGCATTGTATATTTAACGGAATTTTATTTTTGATAATGACCACAATAGAAGCAATAATAAAATCATATAATTAAAATTAAAATGACAAATTTCTTTCAGGTCTAGTAATTTCTTCTTTTATAGCTTTATACTATAAAAAGAATAAAAATTTGGAGAGGAATGTGCATAGAAATAAATGTGTCAAATAACTTCTTTTTAATAATCTTTATTGTCCAGTAGAACAACTTCTAAGGATAAGGATTTCAATAGTATAAAATAAGTAAATAAATTAGGCTGAATATACGGGAGTAGCCGTTTATATTTCGGGAATTGGTAACACTGTTAGTGTTGCCTCCGATCTGATGATTACATCGTGAAGTTGGTCATTTTTGACATTATATCTACCTTGACAGTTTTATTATCCGGTCGCTATTTCTATTGTTGACAGTAACTTGAAAATTTTATGTCAGCAAAAAATGGAATTAACTCGCAAACATTTTGGTGCAATTATTTTTCATACCTTTCGGCGTGGATTATCTCAACAAGAATCCATCGACGAGCTAAATTCTTTATATGGTGATGAAGCATCATCGAAAGCTGCAGTATATCGTTGATATCGTGAATCCTTGGACGGCGTTCTTTGGACGATGAATTTCGTGAAGGTCGTCCCACAAATGTTGTTATGTCGGAAAACATTAATACAGTGTCTTAATTGATAATGCAAGACCATCACGTGACATACCGTGAGATAGAGGAATCTTTAGGTATTAGTAACACCAGCGTGCATGAGATCCTGCATGAACATTTAGCCGTTAAGAAGTTATGTTCACGTTGGGTACCACATAATTTGACAACCGCCCAAAAAAGGACTCGCGTTGTTTGGTGCCAAGAAGAGCAGAAAAAATACAATGGCGGTGCTTCGAAGAACATTTATGAAGTCGTTACAGGTGACGAATCTTGGATCTATACGGATGAGTCCGACAGGAAACAGCAGTCGACTGTGTGGGCATTCCAAGATGAGCCAAAACACAACTAAAGCTGGTCGCGCTCGAAGCACATCAAAACAAATGGTCGCCTGTTTTTTCAGAAAGTTGTAGCATTGCTTTTCGGATTCATATAAACGAATGCAAAAGTGCATCGATTTTCAAAGAGAACATTTTGAAAAGCAATAAAACTATTTTCGATAATAAAAAAATTTTTTTGTTTGCTATTCCCGAAATATAAACGGCTACCCTCGTATAAGTTTATTTAAGTATGAACTTATTATAATTTTGTGCAATAATAACATTTATTGTGTAGAGGGGTGAAAAATTAATATCACGAACACAAAAGCCTGATTTCATTAAAGAGTTCGTACAAAGAATCCGTAAATAAAAACACTTTGGAAATCGTGTGCCAAGTTGATGTACTAGTAAATTAATATCCTCGATAGCTCTGTCTAATCCATTTTATTGTGGAACAGTTTCGTATATAAAAGCACTGCTACTTCAAGAAACACACCTGACGAATAAGAGTGAAACCAAAAGTAAATTATCGTGGTCAATATTTCTTTTATGACAAATATGATCAAATTGAAAGCATACAAACTCGGTACATTTTCGTTGAACCATCTCGATCGACTAAGAATTGCAAAAAATTTCAGACCTTGTGCATAGCTAAAATACTGCAGTTTTTATAACATTTTCCATTGCATGTCTAGCTATTAAATAGGGAAATAATTTTTATCAGTATGACAGAATAGGATACGTTGTAGTAAGTACTTATGTATGTACTAACAAACATGTAATTGGATGAGTCACCGTAAATATTCTGTACGTACTCATTACAAACCTTGTGTGTTGACAAATGTGACCGCTCTACTACTAAGGTTATATATTGAAGGTGATCATTAAAAGTTAACTTCATATATAATGATATATTCGAATCCTTAACAAACTCAACACGTTGTATACAATATGTATATGTATATATTTGTATGTGTGTTACTTGAAATTTACGGATGTTCAACCGCTTGCCTTTACTGTCCGTACAAGAACGATCCTTGGAACGTTTCGACGGGATCTCTTTCATTTTCACTTGTCTGTTTCAAGCCGTGGAATATGAAAGAGATCTGGTCTAAACGTTCTAAAGAGAGTCGAAGCATCCGCCGATTTAAATGAACGTGTATATACATATATTTATTTATAACGTAAAGAATTATAATCTACAAAAAAGGAAAAAGGTAATTATAAATTAGGATAAATAATTGCTATCAAACTATTTTTAAAAAATTTAGGATAATACGTCTACAAGCAAAATGGTAGAACACGCAGGAATCTTATATTGTGTTTGTATTACATTAATTAATTACATTCTGAGATAGCTGAGTTTGAATGGTTTGAAGGAAGAATATATTTAGATACCATCTGTATATACATGTTATATATTAGCCAATGTATTTATATTCGCAAAAATTACTTCTGTGGATGTAAATATTTAGTACACGAGTAGCTTCTATGGTCACCCGACGCTGTGCGATTCCGCATCTTATTCTTGTCAGTATTTTGATATAGTGTGGCATCTTGGTACTCGTTTTTCTTTCTTCTTGTTATATGTTCTTCCTGCTTCGTTTGTGTCTTGACAAAATAACTGGAAACTTGATAAATCCGTCGTCTCTCACTTTAAATAAATACGTAAAAAATTTTGTTACAATATGTAATATGATACTGTAAAAATAGTATTGGATTCACTTTTTGAAATATCGTATGTGATATTGTTTTGAATGTCAATCGAAATTCGTGCACGTGGTTCAGAATCACAGCTTATAAATTCTAATTCACATTAAGACAAAAGGACGTTATCGAAATGAGAAAAGTTATATAAATTACGGTGTACGTTTCGAATATGTTAACAAATTCAAAAACCGATAAAACAAACACTGATATTTCTGTTTTATTTTACAGTTTGTAACTACTTTATTTGCTCTACTGTTTTATTATTTGAGCACTGATAATAACCACACACGCATGGACTTAAATTAGTTATGCATTACTCGTTAATTCAAACGTCCTTATCACATAAACGCGTTCCTCTTTTTCTGTACAACCGTATTTGGTTTCATAACATTAGATAGCTTCTGTTTGTTAGCAAATATGTGTGCATAACTATTCTGCAAACCAAACGAAATATGATAATGCGGTAGCTACATTCCGCTTTTTAATTGACCTTGATTTATATGGACCACAAACATATAAAAGTTTTCCATTTAAAGCGAGGTATTAGGAAACATATTTGTACTGACTATTAGACTCCATTAATTGAGTATTACTAAAATTTCATTTAAATTTCAAATGAGAAAAATATATTGAATGAAGTGTATTTGATTATCAAGTTATTGTAAATTAACGTTAGTATTTACACATTTTCGGCTTTCCTTCTGCAATATAATAAAAAAATCTTCAAATATTCTACTAAAGAATTGGGTGGACCTTTTTGAGAGAATTTCGAAAGTTGCTACTTAAAATACAAATTATGAAACGATTTTTATGTTTTATACGTATACTACGAAAATTTTTATAACGAAATTTTGTGTTGATATATATTGTTATGATATGATTTATTCTTGTAAAGAAAAATATTGTAAGAGGAATTAATTATAAAAATATTTTTATATTTTTATACAAGTATATCGAAGCTAATATAAGTTGTCAAATATGTTTTATAATAAAATTAGTATTATATTTGTAACAAGAGTGTATTTTAAAGAAATACTCACAGTTGTATAATGTACAAATACAATTTCGTAATTTATTTTATGTAGATATAAAAATGTTGTAGGTGCATTACCATACCAATATATATATATATATATATATATATATATAGTGTATGTATATAAAGGTTGAGATTAGAAATTTCCATGTGTGAGAGTAGTAAATGTTTGTCAAGAGCCCAAGAAGAAATAATATTGTAAAAATGAATCATTTAATTGTGTTTACAGAAGGTTTGTCAATTTAGATGGGATATTCGTATTGGAGAAATGAAGGAAGAGCCATATATATATATATATATATATATATATATATATATATATATATATATATATATACACACTACCGTCCATAAGTTTAATCGCACTACAGATAATTTTAATTGGGCAATGATATTAAAGAGATTGTTTCAATTCAAATTTATTTATAAAGTACTAAATTAACATACAATTCAAGCAATCGACATTATTATTCTAAGTAACAAAGTTAGCTTTAATTTTACTTTCGTGAAAGTAACCACCCCTAGCTGCTTCACAAACAGGTGGGATTCGTTCAACTAGTCGGTCGAGATATTTCTCATCGATAGAGTTCCATGCATTTCGCAACTTACTCCAAAGATCTGTCTTACTAGTAGGAGGTATTTTACGCACTTCACGATCCAAACAGTCCAATAACAGCTCTATCGGATTGCAGTCCGGACTTTGGGGTGGCTATGTCATTAATGTAAGGATTCCTCTTTCAGTTTGGTCGGCGAAAAATCTTTTTACAATCTTTACTGTGTGTTTGGGATCGTTATCTTGCTGATAAACAAACCCTGGACTCATTAGCGTCATTGTTGACGAAAGATCATGCTCTTGCAATATACCCAAATAGACTTCTTTTGTCATTATTTCTGTGATTTGCACCAATTTTCCGATGTACCCATTTCCAAAGCAACCCCAAACCATCACATTTCCACCACCATGTTTCACTGTCTTAACCGCACATTCATCTAACATTCTCTCCCCGACACGAAGACGAACGAAAGTACGGCGTTTATTTCCAAAAACTTCAAACTTGGATTTATTTGTCCATAAGACTTGTTTCCATTCTTCGACAGTCCAGTAGCTGTGTGTTTTCGCCCAGACAGTAAGAGAAACGAGCCAAGCAAAATAGGGAAGAGTTTTCAACAAAAAGGAGTAAATTATTTTTGTATCGGTAATACGTTCGCTATCGAAATAAAAACATAATAAGAATAACAAGATGTGATAAACAAAAAGTAACTAATTTCTAGATACCTTTCTTTGGCAGATATTTGTAAATAAATTTCACTTGCATTCATAAAAATTCTTCTTTCGTCTGTAGACTATATATAATAAATGTTTTATAAAGTTTATAATTGCATTTTCATCTTGAATGTACTTACAAATGAATGTAAATTGTATTCGGTGTATTTATAATAATAAACTAAGATTTCACTATAAAAATTAAACCTGGGTTAATTCAATTATTTGGTACAATAAACAATTTGATATTGCTGGTGTTGTACTTATGTGCTTACCATATTTTTATTTTTAAGAGTATTTCATCATTAACGTATTTCATAGATTTATAATATACAAAGGAACTAAGGAATTTATTATTCAACTTTCTGTCTTATGCTTATATACATACACAAATGCATTTCGAATTATTTCAATCAACTTTTTAATTATTCATTATATATTTCAATGTAATATTTTAGTTTAAAAAATAAATACAAGCTTAAATCAGTGTCTTTCTAAAAATCTCAGTTAATTAAGGTACAAGTTGGCATTTGCTTGTGAGTATAGTTTATTAACGTATGTTGTAATGTATTGCTAATTAATAGTTTAAATATAAACTCGAAACTGTTTTGCATATACACCTAGATAACCTAGACGAGGTCATTATACATACTACTCAACTTACAATTTCACTTCAATAATATTATAAGTTAGTGCATTTCAATAAATTAAGTATTTATTTGTATTTGCTATATACGTATCTGCAACCTAAATAATGGTTTGACAGGAATTCAATTACATATTATTAAACAAAATTTTTATTGCAAAATCATCAAAATGTGTATTTCAATTAACAATGAAATAGTGTATTTTATTGAAAATAAATCGATTCTAATCCAATTCGATTCGATACGGGCTCGCAGGTACATAAATCGCAGGGCAAATTAGCGGAGAAAATTCTGAATGTATCTCGTGCATTTTGTGCTCCATCGACTATGTATTTTTCATTTGACCGGAGCGCACGATTTGAAATCGCGCTGTTAAAAACACTAGAGGTCCAAATTCATTTACCCTGTTATAATTGACCTAATACAAATTTATTATCGAATTACTATTTGCATGGATGCTGGCAGCGCAATTCACGTTTGTGGTCAATTGCTAACTTATCAAGACGTCACATTTTAATGGATGTAAGTGTAGTTCAAGAGTTGCCTGTTTATATACCAATTTATAAGGAATGGTACGCATCTTATTATAACATTCGTCCGCTAGAAGAAATAAACAAGAATTGTTACAAAATGTAAATATTGGGTCTGGGAAAAAGTTCGTGGCGTTTTTTCAGTAAAATTCAACTGGTCCCCGCATGGCGCGTGGACGAATTCATTTAAACCGAATATGCTCCATTATTATCGACAATGTTTCGCCATTTTTTTGGTAGATCCATGATCCCATCGGTGAAAAACTTCTGTGGTTTCTGGTCGAAAAACTGAATCAAGTAGTTTTCACAGGCTTCTTTTGAAACCAACTTAATTCCATTGAGAGAGTTCTGCAGAGATCGAAACAGATGATAGTCAGAGGGTGCTATATCCGGACTGTAAGGTGGGTGCATCAAAACTTCCCAACCAAACTCTCTCAATTTTTGACGGGTCATCAAAGAAGTGTGTGGTCGGGCGTTGTCATGATGGAAGACAACACCTTTCCTATTAATCAATTCGGGCCGTTTTCTTTCAATCGCCTGGCGTAATCTCTCTAGTTGTGCACAGTAGAGTTGAGAATCAATCGTCTGACCAGTTGGAAGTAGCTCGTAGTGGACGATTCCCCTCCAGTCCCACCATACACACAGCATCACTTTTTTTGGCGTCAATGTTGGCTTAGCGAACGCTTGTGACGGCTCACCATCCTTTATCCACGATCTTTTACGCTTCCGATTATCGTACGTAATCCATTTTTCATCTCCGGTTATTAAACGTTTCAGAAACGGCTCGATTTCATTCCGTTTCAGCAGCGCATCGCAGATGTTAATTCGGTCCATCATGTTTTTCACGCTCAACTCATGAGGAACCCATACGTCAAGCTTTTTTTTGTAACCAGCTTTGTGTAAATGGTTCAAAACAGTTTTGTGGTCAATGCCTAGCTCCATGCCAATATCGACACTGCTGATATGCTTATCTTGTTGGACTTTTTCAAGAATTTCATCAGAATTTTCAGTGATTGGACGACCGGAGCGTGACTCATCTTTCACATTGAAATTTCCAGAACGAAAGCGAGCGAACCATTTCCGCGCAACAGATTTCGATAAAGTACCTTCACCGTACACAGCACAAATTTTATCACAAGCCTGCGCAGCGTTCTTCCCCTTATCATAATAATATTGCAGAATATAGCGAAATTTCTCATTATTCTTCTCCATTTTCAAGTGCGAATAACTTTCCAACCACTGCACCGATTACAATGTTTCTACGCTCAAACTAACGTTCGGAAGGTCATCTAAAAAACGAGCCGTCGGTGGTGTCGCTGTGACTTGTTGTTCTTTAGTTATCGGCAACCAATGCCATCTATCGGGAAAAACGCCACGAACTTTTTCCCAGACCCAATATTATTAACAAGTTTATTCTGTGCAACGCAAATTATAAAGAATTTAGATGCAAACAGATAAACCTATTTAGAAACATGGAACTCAACTAAGTATTAATAAAGTAAAACAGTATATTTAAAATTGCATGAAACGAAGAAAAGAATCTAGCTTGTTGAATTTCGCGGACGTTGTTCATGGCTACTTCACTTTGGCTTCCAGGTTGGAATCGCTTTGTCGATACTGGTGTTGCTAACATTTCATCTTTACGTACACGTCATATCTTCAGGGCTTAATTTCTACTGCTGTCGTTACATCGAAGGTGGTCTAAGTTGCTGGTGGGTTTGTTTTTTTAAAGGATCAGTGGAGTGTTGCGGGTACGGTGGAGTTGTTTGCAGACAAAAGTTTGCCTGGCATTGTGTATGGGAGTAATCATCTTCATGGTTTAGTTATTGGAGTGTTGTAAGGTTTATATTAATTAATTTGATATTGATAATTAGATATGGTGTTCGGTTTCAAGCCCATCGATGGTTTAGTAAGGTATTCAGCATTTAGATTATCGCAATTCTAGGCACTTTCATTGATTCTTTGCCCCAGAAATTGTCACCAACAACAAGCCTAATAGACAACAATTGTACCAAATATAATATTCAACATAGACTGACATCTTAACCTTAGAGCTCTGTAACCTAATACTACTCAGTGTACTTCACTCCCTCTTTCAAATGGGTTTTTGAAAGAAGGCCTTATATGTATGTATACACAAGGCTTCACATATTGGATTAGTAGAATACTTTTCAAGAACAACATTAAAACCATCTTGAAACACCTTTTGAAACTTTCATACCTTTTTCCAGTAAAACGTCTTTAAGCACTACTCGAAACTTTGAGACCTCTTTCAGTAAAAGTAATTATCACGCTGTACAAAGTAACTCGTAAGCCAAGATGAAGTAAAGAAAAGAATTATAGTATTCAGTTTCAGTGTAGTAGTTCAGCCCTGAAGATGTCCCATACAAATGGGTACGAAACGTCGGCAGATATACTAGTGACGCGGTTCCAGCCCGGAAACCCAGAAGCAGATAATTATAGTATTTGTTTTGATTTTACCGAAAACTTGAGATATATACATATTTACATACCTTACCCGTTCTCTCAATACAGTTGAATATGTATATTACCAGGCTATTAAAAAGCAGTTTTAAAACAAAACAGGATATTCTAGATGTTTTCATCTTTGCATTGATTCTTCCTTGTAACACATATTTTTAATTTAAATAAACCATTTTTTATTATTTTTATGCACACTACTATTTTATTTTTTGAAAATACTGGTCTAACTTTCTTTTGGCACTCGTATATGAATAGTTTTTAGTAAATACTGCAATGAATATATTTTTTCTGTCAGTCGTTTTTTCCATATTTGAATTTATTTGATTGATTTTTATTGTAAGCGTTGTACGTTTCTAATAATAAAGTTTTCAAATAAATAAGAAACAATACGAGCAAGCAAAAAAGACCCTAAGAAGTGTATATGAAAGAAGAAAACAAATACGGAACAAGATCTAAGCAAAATAAATGAGTAAGAAGTAGATGAAACACTAAGGAATAAATAAAATACATTGTCTAAATTTCACACTATATTATGTATTTAGTATGCCTAGTTTTGTCGGCTAAGATATTATCGAGCAAGTTCTAACAGACGAAACTAGTCTCAGTAAATATATACGTATAATATAGTTATTTATTCCTTTGTTTAATGGAATTTCACAAAGTATCGACCTCAACAATCAAGTATTAAAACATAGATGAGACATAAAAACAAGGATTTTCTTGTTATATGTCTCAAAAGCAAAATAAATTTCAAGACTTAAAATTTTATTATTTAACAATTAAAGAAAGGGTTTTAGTGGGGACATATGTAGAAGAAAAATTAAATAGATTGGCATAATATTTCGGAATTATTAAATGAAGACGAAGAAACATGGTATAAGTAAGAATCAGAGGATGGACGATGTGGAAAAAAAAATTTATTGTGAATATATCAACAAAAGCAATGCGTGACTATATCAAACAGCTAAAGAACAATAAGAACGCTGGAGAAAAGAACATACTAGAGGAAACGTTAAAGTACGATGGTGAAGCAATGATTCTAAAGATCTGGAAATAGTATGAGAAGCTGAGAAAATGATAGAAGAGTGGAGCCACACCTTAGTTCTTCCACTGTATAAACGAACGATGAAAATTTTAGTATAAAACAACTTCAAAAGAATACTTATAAACAGAACTTAGGTTTGTGCCTGATGATCACAGACTACAAGCATGGATAATGCTCGTTTCTAGGTTGTAGTTGACGTCTTGGAATTAACTGAACCATCATGTGCACTAGTTTACCCTTATCGTTCGTTTATTATGTACTAAATGAATATTCATTTCGTCATTGTTTGAATTGAACTTCTAAAGGGGCCAATGCCGAATACGTTCATTCGTCATTTTTATTCTAGCTTAAAAAAGTAAATTTTGAAACTATGACTGTGAAGCGTGTACCAGGCATGGGGTAAGATAATTTCAGTATCTACCTTCATAGCGAATTAGTACAGGTATCTTACCTTTAACATTTATTGCATATGATTGAAAAGAAAACCATTATTTATGGGTTGACTTAATGTTTTGGTAGAAAAAGTGTTACATTTCTGTTTACCTTAATATCTATTTCATCATATTACTTGAAATACGTCTGTTATATTGTTCTTCGAAAAATAAAATACTGACTCACAGTTACGTTTACACGTTTACTTTCTTAGCTTCTTGCATTACTACCACTAAAATATTATTATGTAAATTTAAACTAATTAAAATAATACATTCATGTTTTACTTTGACACAAAAAAGTGGAAAACGTGACGTATTTTTGCTGTGTATTTTAACTATCTGTTGATTTTTCTGTTTTTCCGTATATATCTTCAAGTGCATTTGTTTTAACTTGTATTGCTTTTGTATAGATATGATACTGTTCGTCATATTCGAGATAAAGTAATTCATTTGTTTTAATAAATAATATTTTTAGTTCGTGCATGCACTTTAGAGATGAACGCAGCAGTTTTCGTTCTCCTTTAAAAAATTTTCATTTGTCATTTCTACAATATTTGATCTGCATTTTCATTTGTAAATCTTTTTCACACATGAATTAGTTATTTTCTCAAATTTATCGATTAAAAAAGTTGATTAAAGTAGAGATATCGAAATTGCAATTAATCAAGAAGGTGGAAATAGTTTTGTAATAAATTTGATTCGCAATATTGCATGATACATGTATTTTATAAAAAAATATTTTATACTTATGTGATTAAAGTACACCGCAAAACCTTATCATAGTCGATAAGTTTTCAAGGTATTTTTTACTATCTCTGTATTTTTCAGAAATTATTCATTTTCAGGTTTTCGCTTACTATTAAATGCATTTTTTTCTATAAATAATGAAAATGTATAAAACTATCAAGTACACATATATGAATACACTAGTATTAATCAGTAATTAGTGAGCCTAGGCAAGAAAGCACAGGCTTGTTGGGAAAAAAAATATTTTATTTTCGATGAATTCCTCTTGTAACACTTAGTTCAATGACATTCAAGTCTTTTCATTTCTTCAGAAAAGTAAACTTTATTATACTGTTCGAAATATGCGTTACTTTCAGTGATTACTACTTTATTCGACTAAAATCACTTGCTACCGAGCCAAGCTTCGGAAAATGTCTGAGGGGCGAATAAGTTGGATGTAGAAGCAGTTCAAAATGTTCATGAATTTTTGCCATTGGAATAACCGACACGTGAACCCATCTGAAGAAAAAACGCACACTTCTTTAAATGGAATCTTTGTGTTCTATCTCGTTGATCTCAAAAAGATGCATATGTTATCATTTCGTCTTTCTGAAGATAGTCGATAAGAAGAATCCTACTGCAGTAACCATAACCTGCGTGTATAGTCTTTGCCTTCTTTGAAACAATTGTGCTAGCCTCTCTCCACTGTTTAAGTTATTACTTCACTTCTAGTATAGAATTGTGTATCCAAATTTAATCAAGCGTTATTATACAGTGAAAAACTCTTTCGGATCATGTCTTAACTACGTAAATTAAGGATTGAAATGCGTTATTGTTGTGGTGTACAGTTAACATTTGGGCATCCATCTTGCGCCTAATTTTTTGTACTTAATTCATTATGTAAAAGTCAAAACCGCTGATCCATGTGAAATGTGTAGAGCCTCTACTATTATGCGTAATTTTACTTTATTTTATGGTCGTCTAGCACCCTATTATGTACTTCTTTAGTAATTTATGTTGTACATGCGCCTTTTGGGCATCCACTGCGTCGTTCACCAAATATACTGGTTCGGCTACGTCTAATGAAACTTAAATGTCCACTGGTTTGTGGTTGCAATCGAGGAAGATTAATTCTTGTAACTAGACTTTTGCTGCTTTGATTCCAGCGTTTGGTTTGTCCTTTAAAAATAAGAATTAATAACTGATCGGTACTACACTTTTTCCATGATTCAAAACAAGTTGAAAACACTTGACTTCAAATAACAATTATTTTGACAGTGAGACATTTTGAAGGATTGCCAAATTGAAATCCATAAAAGATTTTTTATCAGTGCTGTCCTCTTTCCTCAGGCTCAATAATTACTGATCCGTCCTCGTATATTAAACACGTTATTATTATTCAGCAATTTCCTGTATTACAAATTTAGGTTATGCATATATTACGTAACTGATATTATCTAATTTTCCATTTAATATTTCATCCATATTTTATAATTAGTATGCGTTATTGTTATTCTTATCAGTTGCTGATAGTTAACTCATTTTAATGCCTACATTTAATAATAAAAGTCTTATATATACATACATGGACATACTATATTTTGCAATACTTTCCTATCTCTCATGATATTAATCGAAATGCAGGTCATAAAATTAAAAATAAAAATATGTTTGTATTTTTTAAATACATAAATATTTCCTAAATACGTAGAAATTGAATTGAAAATGTATATATCATAACATTCTTTCAAAAGGAGTGGTCATTTGTTATTAAAGAAAAACTGATGAATGAAATTTTTTGTAATCATTGGCAATAATTCATAAACGAGTAAAAGTAAATTTCGAATTATATTTGTTGGATGTTATTGCAAGTATTCTGTTGAAAGTTGTAGATGAACCGCAAATTATTTAGAAAAGATATTATTTTTCTAACTGTTGTAACGAGGATGGATCTATGATTTCGATTTTCAAAAAATGAATTTATTTTGTAGTTTGGTCACTGCTTATGAACAATGACCCTACCCAATCTATATTTTCAGATGATAACCTGATTGGGTTAGTACAGATTGAGTGGGCATAAATACCGTTTTCAGAAGGATCTTAATCTCTGGAATTAATAGCAGCTTTAATTTTTTAGTTCACTAAGAAATTCTTTTCCCTTTAAGAAACCGTTCATCAAATTTTTGTGGTGAATGTGGTGGATGATATAGGATTTCCTGGTTTATATGATTCGTTCAGTTTCGAAATTCTTGTTCGATATGTGTAGGATTTTGCATTATAGATTCTTGCTTATTAATGACAGTTGGATGTTAGTATTTTCAATTTGCCGTACACTTGTTGAATACATTGGCGCAAGATAATTGCTGTTTTGACCATTCACCACAAAGAAATAATTAATAAGAGCAATAACAATAATTCAAGCTTTTACATTGGCAGGTTATAAATTGTTATTATTGCGGTCGTGGTGCAACTTATGATTCTTGGCTGTGTGCATTCACTTTATACGAGGGAAACCACGAAAAACAGTGTCCGCCGAATTCGATCTCGAGACCCCGGCATTATAAGCCAGTAATGTAACAACTAAGCTATTGTTCTCTGCTAAACTGTCGAATTGCCGAACCTTTTGTGCATAAAGTGGAGACTTTGAAACCTCATTCCCATATTCTTCTATAATTGTCTTATTATGTATTTCTGCTTCATTATACAATATTTTACTAACCAGTCTAAGAAAGCATTGTGATTCTTATCAAACTATGAAAATGCATTTAATCGCTCCAGCTTGTTTCTATGTGAATTAATGAAGTATACATGCTTCATGAATAGAATGCCCAAAATTAATATACTAGAGAATGCTCTTGACACTTGATTTGGTCCTTTTTACATTGAAGTCTTTGCTGACAAAGATTTCAGACCTAAGATTTACTTGCTTGTGACTCATCGCCATTACAGACCAACATTCTAATTCCTTCGTATACAGTGATCTCGCCATAAACTTAATTTATGTTACAAACTCTTGTAGAATTTCAACAAGATGTATTACATCTAAGTTATTATAACTTAAACATTTCATTCTGGTAATTTTAATTTCTTTTTACGTGTTTTATGGCTATTTAATATTAAATTTACAATTGTTAAATGTACATTTTTTATAGATTAATAGGTTCTGCTTGTAAATCTGCATAATTGTTTTTTTAAACAGTTATATTTAGACATTGATGTTATTGTATTTGGCAGAATATTTTGCTTCGAAGTTAATGAAATATTTTTTGTTTTTTTCAAATTGGCTGTACAATAGTATTGCATGTACGCTATTTTATACTTAAAGAATTTTTACCTTCTTAGTAGATAAGTTTATTTTTTGGATTTTTGGCGTAATAACGTTTTATATGTAGCATTCATTATTAAACGAAATACAGTTGATTGATTTACCATTACTATTACTCATTTTGCACTATTTAATCTAACATTTTTCAATTTAGTTTGACAAATCATATTAATTGTCATCTCTAAGTTGCATTATTCTTAATTGGTGAATTCCATATCCGAACGTGTACGTTTATATTTTCTTAAAATTTGTTATGCACTTAGCAATTACAATAATTCTGCAAAATAATAAGTTGGCTTAAGATCTATGTACATTGCTCTATAATGGCATGATAGAGTCTCTTTCATTGATGAGTCCTTATGCTTCTTGCAAGTCTACTGGCCACTTGCTTTTTAGTTTTCTAAGATTTTGTGATTCTAGTACAGGGTGTCAGGCTATAGTAGGTTAATAGGCGACTTTTCAGCTTGTGATTCTTTTTTTATACTATTTTTTTTTGACAATGACATATTGCAAAGAAGATTTAAATGTAGGAGTAGAAAAAGTAATTATCTTTAGGCGGTGTACGAGGGAGCGTTTTTATATTCGCGGAATGGGGGACAAGGGGTGGAAATAAAAAAACCAAATTATTTTTCATTTTCAATATATTCACCTGCAAGACGGATGCATTTTTCACATCTTTCAATTAATTTATTTATACCCTCATAAAAAAATGATTTCTCTTTATCTGCAAAATACGCCGAAACTGCCTCCTTGACTTCATCATCGGCAGTAAATTTTTTACCCCGCAGCTCTTTTTTCACTTTCGGAAACAGGTAATAATCACTCGGGGCCAGGTCTGCGTTGTAGGGTGGGTGATTCACAATTTCGAAGCCCACCTTATGCAGGGCAGCTAACGCAACGCGGCTCTTGTGGACGGGCGCGTTGTCGTGCAAAAGCAGAACACCTTTTGTCAATTTTCCCCGTCTTTTCTCTTTAATGGCTTCTTTTAGTCGCTCTAATATTGAAGCGTAATATTCTCCGGTTATAGAAACACCTTTATCTTTATAATTAATCAACAATATTCCTTCCGAGTCCCAAAATACCGTTGCCATGAGTTTCCCAGCTGATCGTGTCACTTTAAATTTCTTGGGAGGTGCTGTGCCCTTTTTATGCCACTGCATGGAGTCTTGTTTGGACTCAGGTTCATAATGATGAACCCAAGTTTCGTCTCCAGTAACAATTCCACTCAATACACCATCCTTGTCTTCATTACAGAGGTCCAAAAATGCACGCGAACACTCTACGCGCTGTTGTTTTTGCGGCGGCCTGAGCATTCTCGGCACCCATCTTGCGCTGACCTTAGACATGCCGAGATGATCGTGTAGGATTTTAAAAATTGTTGTATCGGATACTCCAACCATTTCTGCGAGTTGTTTCTTCTTTAGTCGAGCATCTTCGAGTACAATTTGTTCAACTTTTTGGATAAGTGCTGGCGTGGTCACCTCATTGCACCTGCCCGGCCTCGGGTCGTCTTCAAGGGATTCCCTTCCTTGTTTAAATAAACTATGCCACTTGTACACCATGGTTTTTCCTGGACAAGAGTCGCCGTAAACCAATGACATCTCATTCATTATGGTCGCGACTGATTTTCCTTGCCTGGTAAGGAACTTTATAACGGCACGATATTCGATTTTTTCCATATTTCACTTTTCACTCCTGATTATGTTACTTGGTTGACGATAGCTCAAAGACTAACTGTCTAATAACAATGAAACTTCGTATTTATACTAATCATGAGTCGCTGCACAGGCCACGCCCTCAATGCGCCTACTCACCCCTCTACAACCCGCTCATTCCGCGAATATAAAAACGCTCCCTCGTAAGTCTTCTTTTTTTTTATAAATAATATTCACATTTTCAAGTAAACGAAGTTTTGAAAAACGTCCGCTTGAGAAAATATTTTAATTTTTTCTAAAACAAGAAATACTTTAGCGGAATCTTTAAGTTCCAAATGGATTTTATGACCGATTAGTCACAATGTTCTGGCAGCAGATTTTAAACTATGAAAACAAGAGAAGGCAGAAATGTGAGGAAACAAAAATTAACTTAGACGACAGAAATCAATAAATCAATGTCGTAAATAATAAGCAACAAAAACGATACACACCCATCAAATTCGGGGGATTTGAGAAGCTTGACTGGTTAATACAAAATATATGTTATAAGCTGTGACACTATAAATTCTCTCTGAATTTATCACGTTGTCGATAGGTAATTTTACCTGTTTTCATTATATATTTTCGTAATTATTATTAGTCATGTTTAAAAAATTATATTTTAGGCAATGATTATGCTTATTATCGTTACATCGTTATAAGAAAAGCAAATCTAAATAAATTAACATAGTTTCTTTTATTTAAATAACGAATCGATTTTTGCCCATTAATAAATTGAAGAAAACAGGAACCATGCACTATAATATTACGCACATCTACATAAATATTGCTAAAAATTAACGTCGCAAGTTTCTGGACTGTATTCAGATGTTTTCTTTGGTTGCATTTTTATCAAAAAACTAGGAATACTCTTTTAATAATGGTCATTGTGTTATTTTCAGCCTATTTTCTGTACATTTATCAAGAGCCAAATAGCGTAGTTTTCAAGTTATATTTATTTAAATGGTACATCTTTAAGAAGGCAAACATGTTTTGGTAAGTTGAAAGTTTATAATACATAGACATGTCCATTAGCTATTGTAACACACTGGTATAAGAAGCTTTGTTTAGCCTTGAATCTTTGAAGATCAGGTTTGTACGAGGGTGCCTAAAAAAAGTTAATAATAATAATAATCTTTAATACTCAAAATATAGAGAATCTGCAAACAGGACATATAACAAAGATCAATAAGTGCAAGTAAATAAGTGCACTTATTGAAAGACAAAGAAAAATTAAATTCTATAAAATGTAAGATATATATATATATATATATATATATATATATATATATATATATATATATATATGTCTATATATGTCTACATATACATTCATTCATACATACATAGATTGCTTTAAAAATTTTGTAATTATTTTAACCAATTTTTTTTATTGTTCTTGCACAGTCGCTTCCAGGGTACTAAATTTCAATCCACGCAGTTTTGTCTATTACGTATGGGAATAAAAGCTCTGGTGGTTAAGATACGTTGTGTAATAGTGCATTTGTCTTGATGCAAAATGATTCGTCCTCTTGGTCGTTTCTCGCGCACTTTTTGGAACACGGTTGGCAAACAAATGGTTCTGTACCATTCAGCATTGACTGTACAAGGATCTTCTAGCGGAATAGTATCACTGGAGCATTCGACAAAAGAAGCCACCAATTTCTTGCCAAAGCTTCTCTGGGTTTCTCCTCGTCTTTGAAGACCCATTGAGCCGATTGTCGCCTGCTTTCTGGCTCGTAACAATAAATCTAACTTTCGCCACCTATAACGATGTCGTACACCGATTTTGCTCGACCTGGGTTGAATTTTTTAAATATTTCTTTGCACCAATCCATACGCGCTTTTTTTGAGGTTCCATTAGTTTGTGTGGTATCCATCGAACGCAAAGCTTAGTGACGGCAAGATGATGATGCAGAATAGTTCTGATTTGGGTCATAATTATGCCCAATGATGCTCAAATATCTCTGTATGTGCAGTGGTTGTTCAATGTTTTCTGGGGTAACTGTAGTGGCAGGCCATTCCTCGCCTTTGAACGAAACACGTATATGCTGGGCCTCGTACCACCATTCAACGGTCGCCAAGGATGGGGCTTTATTGCCAAATAATCGCTTGATTTTTTGTGAGTACTCTTGTCGAGCGAGGCCATCTTTAAAATCGTAGAAAATCATGACTCGAAAATTATCGCCCGTTAATTATATTTTTCGGAAAGTAGCTGTACAGTAAAACTTAAATCAACCTACGTGTATATATAATAAAGCAATGTAAATTGCGGTAGTACTAAATATACAAAAACGCGAGTACACTGACAAATAATAACTAACTAAAAATAAGGAATCGTACAAATTATTGATGCTTCTACATATGTGTACCAGTGGAGCATTGTACAAAATATTGGTCCTGACCTTATATTTAATCACCTGAAAAATATTAGTATGTGTTATTAAGAATGCTTTTTAGTATTCAATTATATGGGTTTTGAAAAATAAAGGGTAACACATAAAGTGGTTGCAAATAGTTAAAATTAATTGATTTCATTTGAATTTTGATTACCTTTTTCTATAAAATTTTGAGAGAACCCCTGTATACAATTAGATATTTTATATTATATTTTTAATTACCCTAGATTAAAATTAGTTTTTAACGTTTTTTTTGAAGTGACTAACGTTGTAAATACCGTAGAAGCGATAAAGCATGTTTCAGTTTTCTCTTATACACAAAAATGACGAATTTAAACGGACTATACCAGGCTGCATCGTGTTCTTCCGTTACTCGAAAAACAATCGAGAATGGTTAAGCAAACAAATGAACGTATAGTCTGACTTATAACCTTATCGTTTTTCATTGAGGGTGGTTTCGCCCGCCTCGGTCTGTAATTTATCGCTCGTTGGAGTGGAAAAAATGTCCGGCATTTGTAAAGCTCTTATCTGCAATTAAGGCGAAAAAGTCGCTTGGTGCTTAACCATCGAAAAACGAAAATGCAAAAAGGATGAATGCAGGTTCTTTATGCTCCGGTCACGTATCAGATTATTGATTACATTATGCTCCTACAGGGCCATTTTACGTTTAAGTGGTTGAATTATAAAATACTGTTATGATGTAACCCTATGTGAAGAATGTTTGTAGTTGCAAGGTATATGATACTTGCTATAGAGAAAATATTTATGCAATAAATATATCGACGTAGGGCAGCTCATATCAAGGGCTTTCATCCATAGCTTTATATTAATCGGAGCTACACACCATCTCAATTACGGCACAGCTACCTATGCTCGTGCGGAACCGCAAGACGTCCACTGAATTTCAACGCCCTGTAAACTAAACATCTTCACGATCACAATAAGGACAGGAGATCTAACAATCGTGAATATCTATAAATCGCCACCCGGCGATGTATGGTGACTTTAATAGTACCCACCCATAATGGAGATATCACGCAAATGATGCACAAAACTAGTATTAGCTCAAAACACGCTCGTACATCTAGGTCTGCTAGATGGAATACCGACGTAAACCCAGACTTGTGTTTTGTTTCAACAAATCAACATGGAAGACCTCTTTCTTGTCAGCTATCCCGTACTAAACAGATCCCCACATAGCCAGCACCGCCCAGTTTACCTAGAAATTGGAATACAAACACCAATCACTGAACCATCTCCGCTTCCTAGGAGGAACTTAGCAAAAGCTAACTGGAAGAAATATAACTACTGCCAAGAAACCTATACTGCTTGGAGTGAGAAGATTTAATTTCTGGCTGGAACGAGACTGGAGAATAGACGAGCTGATGTGATTGATGGACTCCTACACAGACTGAATGATGCGAGAAGAGCCAAATGGAGAGAAACCGTGGATAATCTAAACTTCCGATCAAACATCCGATTAGGGGGGGAGGGGGGCTGGAGCGTTCTCAAAGAAGCTAGGTGTAACATCTTACAAACCATATAGTAAAGTTAAAGACACCGCTAATCAAGTTGCAGATCACGTTGTCAAAATATCGAGGTCGAAAATCAGTAAGCCAGAAGCAAATAAAATCAGACAAGAGCCAAAAACCCTAAAATTTTAGTGAATTTACTGAAGATGAAATTCGGATCGCGCTCAAGGACGTCAAAAATGGGAAAAACCTTTGGATTTGATAATATAAATCCTGAATGTCTAATAGATTGTGGAAAAAACATTAGGAGGTGGCTTGTTACATTCTATACGGATATCCTCCGAACGGGAGCTTTACCACGTGAGTTCAAAAAATTCTTTCTATCTTGAAGTTAGGTAAACTAGCTGTTACTCAGCTGTTTCTACAAGCTGCCGGTATGACTCATAAGCAATAAAGCAGCGCGGGGGTTGTGAAGTCCTTGCCGATGGGACAAGCTGGCTTTAAACCTAATTGCAGCTGTGAAGACCAGGTATTAGTTCTGATGACCACCCACATCGAAAGAGGATACGGCAGGCGACTAAAAACTGAAGTAAAGTTTGTACTTAAACAGCTCGTATACGAATAGAGTGAATATTTTTCTCAACCAGACCATGCGTATTGTTTCCGGAACTATGAAATTTACCCAAGATTATGACTTCCCATTTTGAGCCACATTGAGCCGCAGCACATCCGGCGGCATAGGATCTTATCCCGGAAGTATGATCACTAAAAACTCGACTCCGCCAATTCATGAAGAGGTCGCTGATACCGCGTTTGATAGTCTTACTTTGACACAGCGGATGGCTCAATGGCGCGATTTGTTTAGGAGGAGTGGCAACCCTTTTTGAACATAACAAAGCTTTCATACGGACTAAATAATTTAACAATTTGAACGCGTTGTTGTACCGTGTACGAATCCATTTTTATAAATGTCATACATCACACTTTTTAAATGCCCAAATACCCAGACAAATTCAGTGCGCCGTCTATATTTTATTTATTCTTAAAGAAAACCGCGCAATTTGAAACACCCTTTATTTAGGAAATGAGAGAACCTGTTCAAATTATATGGTCATGAATGTATAAATATTGCTTCTGAGTAAGTAAATTCATGAATGTGGTTGCTTTTCATTTGGTCTTTCCTGCACATTTTGATACTTTAAATTTACAAATATGAAATAGAGATATTGTTTCACGTTTTCGCTGACATCCAGTCAGATGTATATTATCTACGCTCTAATGTAAGCACGGTACATACCAGAAAACATATTCATTCAAAGAACAAAAATAAACAAGGTAATTAATTTTAAATATAATACAACCTACAGAAAACAATGGAAAATTTCAAAATCGAATGTTTAAAAAATCAAGGACAAATTCCAATCCCATGTTTTTCTATCTACTCGCCTTTCTCCCGCCTGTGACATAAATTATTTGTCACACAGAGCAATAATAGACAGATAAACTTTAGTGCTCTTCCTAGTACGAATAATTGCAAAAAATGTTCCAATTGTTTATCATTTGATCATTGATTATATGCACGAACTAAAATATTTACGTTTCAAGATAAAAATATTACTGGCAGCGTTGCGTTATCGGAACAGCATTGACCTTAACATTCGAGGCAAACCGTTTTTAAGCGGACGCCAGTAATATTTAAAATTTTAGAAATTGCGTTGATTGAATAGAATTTCACGTTATTAGATGTCAACGGCATAAATGAACCATGATGCATGCAATCAGTTTAAATGATTAAAGAACAGTAAATAGGTTAATTCAGTTGAACAATTATTGCGTTCTTAACCGTCAAAGAATTTTAATCACATTGCACTGACAGTAGCGTAATTTAAAAAAATAAAAATGGTTATTATTTCATTATAGTCAGGCACAAAGTATTGTATTTAGTATTGTTCTTTTGCTTTATTTTATTATGGTGATTAAGAAATAATTGTCTTTTACGTAAGTTTCAAATCATATTATATATCATATCGATAATATACTGAAATTACTCAAAGAACTATCCACAGTGTTCACATTATTAATAAAAGAAGACAAAAAAAAACTCCCAGAATGAACTAAGATGTAGAGTAATCAAGTACAAAATTTAATGTAAGTAAATAACACGATAGTACAGGGTATTTCAAAAAGAATGTACGTATTTCGAATGCATATATTTATTAAACTTTAAGATATACGAATATGAGACTTTACATACATATTTACGCACCTTTCAAGTTCAGATTACAGCTGTTCAATATGTCGTCCATCAGCGACACGAGCAATATCACATTGATACTCAAATCCCTCCCATACTCGGGCAAGCATGTCCTTTGTCACTGATACTGTGGCAGTATGGATCCGGTTCTTCAATTCTTCCAGGTTCTGTGGGAGTGGTGGTAGATAAACGTTGTCTTTAACGAAACCCCACAGGAAGAAGTCACAGGGTGTCAAATTCGGTGACCGTGAAGCCCATCTGAGACACGCTAAATCACCAACTCCTTGACGACCAATCCAACGGTTTGGTAGAGGGAGTGCCCCGTCTTGTTGAAAAATGAAATTGTAGCCTCGGAAACAACCAGTTTAGTAACATAGCGAGATACTACTGACCGTTAACCGTGTTTCCATCAAAGAAGAATGGACCATAAACAGATGATCGGGATAAAACACGATGCGTTGTGCGAAATGTCAATAGCATCATGAATCTCGTTACAAAATGCCATACGTTTCCGTTTGTCATCAGGACGCAGAGCTTGGAATAACTGTAACCTGTATGGCTTCATAACCAACCGACGTCTCAAAACACGCCAAATTGTTGTTGTAGGCAGTTGTAACTCCCGACTGGCACGATGAGTTAATTTTGAAGGATTACGTTGGAAAGCAGTTTGAATTCGTGCAACATTTTCTTCAGAAACACGAGGATGGCCAGGACTCTTTCCTTTACATACACATCCTGTATTTATAAACTGTCGATACCATCTGCGAATGTTCCACCCATTCGGGGGATCAATTTGGTAGCTCACCCTGAAACTTCTTTGCACTGTAATCACGGAATTGCACTTCGCAAACTCGAGAAAACAAAGTGATTTCTGCTATGGAGTAGCCATTTTAAACATATGACGGTTACCAAGAAAAACAAAAGACAACTGACATCTAGCGGCTATTAAATAAACTAGACAGTGTATTTGTTTTTCTAATAGGCGAGCCGAGGCGCAGCGATTGATAGTTTGGACAAAATAATACTTTGTAATACGTATATTCTTTTTGAAACACGCTGTACTTCAAATCTTGACTAAAAAAAAAAAAACAGATTCATACACCAAATTGTAATCGTAGTCTAATTATAACTATTATATATTATTATAATCTTGGATAATAAACAAGATCAGTTTGATAGTGTCTTATCGAGTATATTTGACAAATTTATATGTAGTTACTCTTTAAATAACTTGATTATGCATTGATTGTTTTTAGCTTTATTGCACTTACTAAACAATACTCGTGCCTGAATATAATTTGTACAATCAGATTTTATAAAATAAAAATTTTATGATCGAAAAATAAACTTAAAACAAAATATGAGTAAAATATAATATTTAGTGCTATTAGCGAGACCATGCGTTCATCTACTTGCAGCACAATCAATTAAATCATTAATAATATTTCGGTGCATATTTAGTCGGATTTGGCAAGCCAGGTGTTATATTTTTTTAATGATCATTGTACCTGTTTCAGAATGTATTTTGGAAGATTTCATTTTATTGGCATATTTTTGGTGCTAATCAGAGAAAATGTTTTAGACCGTTTTATTCTTTCTGCACTTTTCAGGAAATGAGAATGTGCGTTGAATACTTGCACAAACTTAAAAAAATTATTTGCTGAGGCAAAGGGGAAGTAACATTTTGTTGACAATCGCACGTAATCATTGATACTAACAAGATAAAAAATTCTATTCCACTTCTTGCGCTATACCAATTACATATACATATCACCATGTTATTTATTTATTCTTAAAATCCTTCTGCTATATGTACATTGCACGGTTTTTACCATCTGCTTTCCGTTAGAGCCAATTGGTTTTTTTTAAACCATACATTGATGGACCAAATTTGGTTCATCGGTGAAAATAATAGAATGTCGAAAATCCAGTACATGATTTTCAGGCATTTACTTTATATTTACTTTTATATTTACTTGGGACTAAAGCTTTTTTTATGTAATAGTTGCATCACAATTTCTCCAGATTTTGGTTACTCGCAGTTACTTGAGATTTTGGTGGTAAAACCAATTGTTTTTTTAAGCAACAAACTCAAATTTTGAGTTATCAATGAAAAACAATAGAGCCCCAGAATTCCAGTATGTAATTTTTTATTGTTCATGATCAGTTCCAACGTTATATTTGCTTTACGAAGTCAAACTGAAAAATTCTAATTTTTGCTGTCTTTTACATACATTGAAAAAATTTTCTGTCCTCAGATGAGACTCGAATTCTCAGTCTCATGTTTACCAAACCTGTGTATTAGCAAACGATCACAGTGAACTGTAATATTCGAATCAATTTATATGCCATAAATTGGATTATGAAAACATATTACATGGAACACGCGGTAAATTTTAATTGCATAAAGTTATGCGTTTTGACGATATGAAACTGAAAAATTTTAATTTTTACTACATGCAATGCATAAATTTCTGAAAAAATTTATGCTCTGAAGTGAGAATTTTTCAATTCTAGTAAAGAAAACATGTTTTAATAATAACGTAACCCTAAAAATTTATTATATGTGTAATGCATATGCAATTTACATATTTTTACATTTTATGATTGATTAACAAAGTACTAAGTAAGGCTTCATATCTAATACAGTAAATATAAGAGATCGTTTCCTAATTTATAATATTCTGAATATATAATAGATTAATACTTCCTGCTTCTTACAATGAGAAATTAAAGCTACCAAATTATTTATGCAGTATAAAGTACATCTTGAAAGGTGTCCAGATTAAGATTTTTTGGGTTCAATTGTTAGTTAATTTCGGTGTAATTATTGTGTAACTTTCGTGTTGAAACTGCACAAGAGTAATTTTTTTAAACGTATAGTAGCCATCTTTCATGGATTTAAAACTTAAAACGGCTTTAATTCAAAATCATATCTCATATAAATTGTTATCACAACATTTGACCATAGCAATAACTAGTGTCAGATGATCTTTAGAAAATTGTCGAACGTCAAGCAATAACTTTTTTGTCACATACAAACCTCCAAATAAAAGACTGAAACAAATAGAGATTATTTCTGTAGGATGAAGGAAACTGACTAAACAATAGATTGAAAGAAATCTTTTCTATTGTATACATTTCCAAATACTTGTATTAAACGCAAAATGTAACTATATCTGCTTACTAATCCTAGAAACAGATAGATTGCAGTGAAATATCATAAGACCAGAAATATATTTCACATATCTATCATTATTATTTATTATTAAATAAAAAGGAATTTTCAATAAAAATACAGTTACATATAAAGTAAGTAAGATTAATTCTCAATGACAGGCAGTTACTAACATTGAGGAAAAGAGTAATTATAATTACATTATCGTTATATTAACTCGACGAAGACTAGGAAACTACGTTGACATGCAATGGATATGTTAATTATACATATATGGATAATTTTATGTATGTAACTATGTACGTATACAAATTAAACCCCTTAGCAGTAGACAATAACTTCGTAACAAGTCCAATAAACCAACATAATTAATCACTTTTGGTTTTTGTATTAATATACAGTGAGTAGAGTAGTTTAACTAATTTTCAAAAATTAGAAGAAAAATTTATCACAAAAATAAAACTTCTGTAACATCTTCCAGAATGTTAAAGAAAACTTAAGTATAGTTAGAAACATTTTAAAATGGAATCTTCTGCGGCTACTGTTCAGAAGATTTGCCATTTTAATTCTCGTTTGCAAAGTAAAGTTAGTGCAAATTGTATACTAAAATATTCTTTTTTTAAATCGGAACTGCCCAAATCAGCGTTACAGATAATATACGATAAAAAGATCTCTCCCCCTCTCTAAAGCCCACCTACCCTATATACAAGGTGTTACTGACCGCATCGGTAGGGTTCTTCTCAAAAACAACATCAAAACCATCTTCAAACCCCATTCTAAATTATCTGACCCTTTTTCCGTAAAAGACCATATTTCTTTAGAATCACCTGGTGTGTACAGGATTCCTTGTTCATGCGGCAGGGCATATATTGGTGAAACAAAGCGGTCTGTCGGCACTCGTGTATCTGAACATGAGCGTTGTACTAGGTTGCTGCGCATAGCCGGTTCTGCACTTGCCGAGCATAGGCTGAAAACCGGGCACCATATTCAGTTTAATTCGACCAAGATCCTATCCCGCACTAACCATTTGTATGGTCGCAAAATCCGTGAAACTATAGAGATCTTTAAGCACCCCAATAACCTTAACCGCGATGATGGCTACCCCCTACATAACGCTTGGCAATCCTGCATCTCTAATCTACCCAACCGCAACCGTAACGCTCCATTGACCCATGACCCATTATCCATATATAAACGCGTCCCCCATAGACTTACACCAGTTTCAGTGCAGTAGTTCAGCCCTGAAGATGTCCCATACAAATGGGTACGAAACGTCGGCAGACATAATAGTGACGCGGTTCCAGCCCGGAAACCCAGAAGCAGATATACATAAGAAACAGTTTGAACTGTGAAAAAAGTTTTTAAGAAATATTTATTGGTTGGCCTGTGTAATTTATATATAAAGGAAATTTGTTGGTTTCCATGCTTAAAAAGCAAAATTAACATTTTACATAGCAAACAAAATTTTCCACCACTACAGCAATAATGGGGGGATGGTTTTAATTATGGTATGTGCAAAATAATAAGATGGAATTCCTTGTACCGTTATAAAATTGCACTAGTTTAAAACTTTGAAAAAGAAGATTACGATGATAAAATTATACTAACGACAGATTTAATAAAATAAATTTCCAGTGCCTATATAATACGTAATAATTCTTCTAATCTGTATAAGTTCTAAATGAAAATTACAAGATTAAAATATTGATAAGCATACGGCTTGAATATGAAATATGATTATAATTATATACATAGGTAAACTATAATTAAATTATCTCTAAGTGTAAATATAATAATGAAGCTTTCTTTAATAACTTTTTCGAAATATTTTAATTTTAATAATATTGGGTCTGGGAAAAAGTTCGTGGCGTTTTTTCAGTAAAATTCAACTGGTCCCCGCATGGCGCGTGGACGAATTCATTTAAACCGAATATGCTCCATTATTATCGACAATGTTTCGCCATTTTTTTGGTATATCCATGATCCCATCGGTGATAAACTTCTGTGGTTTCTGGTCGAAAAACTGAATCAAGTAGTTTTCACAGGCTTATTTTGAAACCAACTTAATTCCATTGAGAGAGTTCTGCAGAGATTATGATAGTCAGAGTGCTAAACTATAATTAAATTTTTGACGGGTCATCTCGGGCGTTGTCATGATAAATATAATAATCGGGCCGTTTTCTTTCAATCGCCTGGCGTAATCTCTCTAGTTGTGCACAGTAGAGTTGAGAATCAATAACTTTTTCAGTCCCACCATACCCACAGCATCATATGTTTTAGCGAACACTTTTAATAATACGCTTCCGATTATGATAATTTTTTTTTACTAAACGTTTAAAACGGCTATTTCATTCCGTTTCAGCAGCGCATCGCAGATGTTAATTCTATACTCTATACGTAAAAGCTTTGTGTAAATGGTTCAAAAAAAGAAAAAAATGAACTTTCATGTTGGACTTTTTCAAGAATTTCATCAGATTTTTCAGTGATTGGACGAACAATAATGAAATCCAGAACGAAAGCAGAACCATTTAACAGAGACACTACACAGCACAAATTTTAACTACCGGTCATCATTTGCAGAATTGCCCATTCTTCTCCATTTTCAAGTGCGAATTTTATGTGTTTCCTGAAATACGGATTATCTTTTTCCCAGACCCAATACTAAAAATCTATATTAAATCTATACTCTAATAAAACAAAAAAAAAAGAAAAAAATGAACTTTCGGCTTAAGACGAAATAATAATAATAGCAGATAAAGAGACACTGCAACTACCGGTCATATTTATTTGCCCACCCCAATTTTATGTGTTTCCTGAAATACGGATTATCTTTCGAAAAATCTCTATTATAATTATTCAACAATATTATTAGTGGAAGTAATTCCATAAGGAAAATCTTAAATTGTTTATGATATATCGTAAAGGTGTCATAAATTGGAAAAATACCATAAATATTATATAGGCTAATCCCTAGAGTATTAACAGTTTTACCTGCATTTCCGAAAGGTATTACTAATATTGTGTTATTGTACTAACTAATTACAGTATTAGGATGTGTTATTCAAAAAGGAAAAGAAATTTTATGTCAGTCATCGTTCATCTTTTGTTGCGAAAACAGTGAAATAGAGAGTTATTGTGAATATTTTAATGCAATGCCGAAGACGAAGGAATTATCTGTTGAAGTGCGTGCTATGATATTTGCTTATCATCGTACGGGTAAAAGTCATCGCGAATTTGCAAAAGAATTACGATTAAATCGCAGAACCGTTGATTATAACGTTAAAAAATTTGAAGAAACTGGTACATTTTTCAACAAAAGAAGATCTGGAGGACGCAAAGCGACGACATCTGCAGATGACCGGCATCTAATATGGATAAGTAGACGCGATAGACGAAAAGCAGCACCAGAAATTGCTGCTGAAGTGAATAGAGCGCGTGCTAAACCAATTAGTGTGTCCACGGTACAGAGAAGGTTAAGGCAAGCGGGTTTATACGGAAGAATTGCTCTGCGAAAACCACTACTACGAAAGCAAAACAAGATAAAACGATTAAATTGGGCTAAAGAACATAAGAATTGAACGATTGATCAGTGGAATAATGTATTGTGGACAGACGAATCGAAGTTTGAACTTTTCGGCAGTAAAAGGCGAATATTCGTAAGAAGATCCGCAGGAGAAAGAGTACTGCCAGAATGTATTGCGCCTACCGTAAAACATGGAGGAGGTTCAGTAATGATTTGGGGGTGTTTTGGAGGAAGGTCTGTAGGCGATCTCGTCAAAATTGAGGCAATCCTAAGAAAAGAAGGCTACAAATAAATTTTAGAAAATAACGCTGTTCCTTCAGGACTAAGGATTCTTGGCGAAAACTTTGTATTTCAACAGGACAACGATCCGAAGCATACTTCTAGATTGTGTGGCGATTACTTGCGTCCACTAGAAGAGCAAGGGCAAACCTCTATAATGGTATGGCCAGCTCAAAGCCCTGATTTGAGCCCAATAGAGCTTCTGTGGGAAGAATTGGACTGGAAGGTTCGAGAACGTGCTCTATCATCCACCACTGTACTGTGGGAACAACTTCAAGAAGCCTGGGCACAAATTACAAAATACACTGCAAAAATTAATTGAAAGGATGCCGCGGTTATATGCCGCAATTATCAAAAATAAAGATGGGCACATTGATGAGAGCAAAATTTAATAATAATTAATGATTTTTTTATATAAGAAAAATGTAACTATTTTATGTTTATTTTACATTATTGTATTGGTACAATAAATAAATTTTCAGTACACATTTGATAGTTTAATAATTTTGGCTAAAACTAAGGGTGGGCAAATAAATATGACCGGTAGTGTATGGTCGGTAGTGTAGAAACAAATACATAAAATATTGAAATAGAGAACCGCACAAATACTGGTTCCTGTATGTTTCTAGATTTATGCAGTTATACTCTTAAAAATTAAGACGCATTTAATGTAGCTTACTTTATAGTGAATTATTGCATTGTGAAAGGCCATCTGGTCTTACAAATGTTTACTGAATTTATGGTTTTATAACACAGTTATAATGTTCATAGAAGTATTAATTCAATAGTGCTTTTCCGCCAATTTTAAATGAATATTCTAAAACCACCGGCTTATATTTACATAAATATTAACAAGGTAAATGCATAGGCATTTCGGCTTGGTTTTAGGTCACACCACGTATATTATTAACTATATGACTATCCAGTACGGATAACCGTTGTACGTGAACAGAAACGTAACCTACACTTTATTACGGCGTGCTCGTTTGTTGCAATAATTTACTGGCGTTGTCTTAGAGGTAATAAAATATCCTCGACATTGGATATTACCGACCTGCGCGACCGGATCTATTTATATACCTATCTTCGAACATAACCCACACATACCATACATGTAATACCATATAAATTCTTCCATTCAAGTGCATAAAATACGTTATCTAAATCACACATCTACGTGATAAAAAAAAGACTAATCCTCCCGATTAATTTCCTTGAATAAGTAGTTTGCTTATATTTAATTCTATTTTAAGAAAATTTAAAGAAAACAGTGCTATATGTAATATAATTAGAAATTATAATATTTTTACTGCGACTATTAAGTAAGGGAACACAAATAAAGATATATTATCTTGTAATAAATTAAACTTTTACAATACGTATTTTGCTTCTAAGTATTTATGTAACTCAGATCGATTCTTTGAAATAAATAAAATAAATTATAATCGGCGATTTTTCTTTTTTTAAAAACTAATATTAGGCGTTGTTTATTTACTGTTTATAAAAAGTTTAAATTAAATACGGAACAAACAAAATTTGGAATTATTATTATAGGGTGAACGTAGACACAAATAAGACAAACTGTTATGCCCTCGAAGTAATAATGATAAAATAAATATCAACTTTACAGTGAGCCTAATAATAATATTATATTATAAAGATCGTAGTTGAAAATTTCTAAATTTATTAACTATTGATATTACCTACATTTGACCATTTGTAACGTTTGTAAGCGTACGTTTTGTAGATAATCTGCAATTTTAGGCAAATTTATTTACTTATTTATATTTATATTTTGCCCAACAGAATTTTTTCCAATAATAGGACAAAATCAATTATACCTATACATAAATGTTTAAGAAGAACAAAAAGTAAATACAAAATTTCCTAAATCATAATTAAACAACAACTTCTTATATGTCAGTACCTGACTAAAGAAAATATATATATATATATATATATATATATATATATATATATATATATATGAAAGTACAGAAACAAGCACAGAAAAAATGAAGACTTAGCAATTCCTCCTAACTTGTCCTCAATTGCTAGTCTGACTAATGCTCCCATGGAGTCACTGTGAATGTTTCCCGCACAAAATATTTTATTCAAATTACTGCACATTACATATAGAGGCGACTTTAGTATTACATTAGTTCTAGAAGGTGGCCAGGAAAATATAATGTTATAACGAACCGATAATCGAGGAATGTGAAAATTCAATTCTTGAAGGAGGGAAAGACAATCAACGTCATTATGTAAAAGTCTATATAAAAATATTAAACCAGTAGAAATGCGTCTGTCTTCCAACGAGGTGACATCAAACCGTTGCAACAATTCCAACTGATCAATACCCTGTGCTGGATAAAAGCCATCAATTCGAAAGGAGAGATATTTTAAAAACTGTCGATGCACAGCTTCCAAAATGTTCTAATGGACATGATGGTAGGGATACTATACCAAAATCGCATATTCAAGTTTCGATCTAACGAGCGAAAAATACTGAGACGTCATTGCTTGTGTAGAAGTAAAGGCTCTACAATTGCGTATAACAAAACGTAATGACTTCTTCACAGATAAGGCGACGTTTTCGACGTGGTTGACAAACCTGAGTTTCTCATCCAATAAAACGCCAAAATCTTTGACTAGATTAGCCCTTGTTAGTTAAGTAGCATGCAATGAATAGTAGTTCCTAATTGGGTTGAGTTTCCTTATCTATGTCATAATCCTACATTTAGATAAATTTAACTGTAAACAGTTACACTCGCACCAATCATTAATTATATTTAGCTGATTTCGCAAAATGACACAATCATTCATATTTTGGATTGAGATAAAAATTTTTAAGTCATCAGCAAAAAGCAACTTCTTGGACGCAATAACTGATGTCAAATCATTAATATATATACAAAATAAAAGCGGTCCTAAATTCGAGCCTTGAGGCCCACCCGAGGTTGCGTGAAAATGATTTATGCCCATTATAGAACACAAATTGTGCAAATACGAGGGAGCGTTTTTATATTCGCGTAATGGGGGACAAGGGGTGGAAATAAAAAAACCAAATTATTTTTCTTTTTCAATATATTCACCTGCAAGACGGATACATTTTTCACATCTTTCAATTAATTTATTTATACCCTCATAAGAAAATGATTTCTCTTTATCTGCAAAATACGCCGAAACTGCCTCTTTGACTTCATCATCGGCAGTAAATTTTTTACCCCGCAGCTCTTTTTTCATTTTCGGAAACAGGTAATAATCACTCGGGGCCAGGTCTGGGCTGTAGTGTGGGTGATTCACAATTTCGAAGCCCACCTTATGCAGGGCAGCTAACTCAACGCGGCTCTTGTGGACGGGCGAGTTGTCGTGCAAAAGCAGAACACCTTTTGTCAATTTTCCCCGTCTTTTCTCTTTAATGGCTTCTTTTAGTCGCTCTAATATTGAAGCGTAATATTCTCTGGTTATAGAAACACCATTACCTTCATAATCAATCAACAATATTCCTTCCGAGTCTCAAAATACCGTTGCCATGAGCTGATTGTGACACTTTAAATTTCTTGGGAGGTGCTGTGCCCTTTTATGCCACTGCATGGAGTCTTGTTGGACTCAGGTTCATAATGATGAACCCAAGTTTCGTCTCCAGTAACAATTCCACTCAATACACCATCCTTGTCTTCATTACAGAGGTCCAAAAATGCACGCGAACACTCTACGCGCTGTTGTTTTTGCGGCGGCGTGAGCATTCTCGGCACCCATCTTGCGCTGACCTTAGACATGCCGAGAAGATCGTGTAGGATTTTAAAAATTGTTGTATCGGATACTCCAACCATTTCTGCGAGTCGTTTCTTCTTTAGTTGAGCATCTTCGAATTCAATTTGTTCAACTTTTTGGATAAGTGGTGGCGTGGTCACCTCAATGCTCCTGCCCGGCCTCGGGTCGTCTTCAAGGGATTCCCTTCCTTGTTTAAATAAACTATGCCACTTGTACACCATGGTTTTTCCTGGACAAGAGTCGCCGTAAACCAATGACATCTCATTCATTATGGTCGCGACTGATTTTCCTTGCCTGGTAAGGAACTTTATAACGGCACGATATTCCATTTTTTCCGATATTTCACTTTTCACTCCTGATTATGTTACTTGGTTGACGATAGCTCAAAGACTAACAGTCTAATAACAATGAAACTTCGTATTTATACTAATCATGAGTCGCTGCACAGGCCACGCCCCCATGCGCCTGCTCACCCCTCTACAACCCGCTCATTCCGCGAATATAAAAACGCTCCCTCGTATATGAAATTTACTTTGTATAATAAATCTAGTGTGTACGCATCCTTGAAACGAAAGGTTTAAACCCCTTTATTTTCAAGGATGCGTATACACTAAATTTATTATACAAAGTGTATGTTTGGTTTTTAAGTATTCACAACATATATGACAACTTTATTAAATTAAATTTTAATAATGCAAATAGGTATGTAGTGTAATCACTGTAGACATCTGCGATTATTTGCTGGGCTTGTCTATGTCATAACCTTCCCTCTAACATGTATTTTTATAATAGCAACCATTACTTTAACCACTAAATGAACCAAAACAAGAGTTTTAATAATACATTTGTTTATATATTGTATTTAACACTGATTTTGATCATTTAACACTCATAAAAGTAAAAGTTTACTTAATGTTGCTTTGGCATTTAATGTTAATAACAATAACAACGGTTTTCAAGTAAGCTCGGAACTAATCAATTATTTCACTAACAATTGACAACTGAAAATAATATTACAATGACAATCATATCTAACGTTAGTGGATGTAGAAATCGCTCATCCCTTTTTAGTTACATATAATGATTTCGTCCTTATGCATATGACATATTTTTCTTCTTTCTGAGATCTACATATACTATACACGCGAAAACGTTTATATACATAACCTTAATAATGCATTCTGAAGTAGCAAACTAATTTTAAAAAGTCTTATAACTGTTAAGTTCAAAGTGTATAAAAATAAAATAAAAAAATGTTACACTGGTACGGACTTGGATAAAGCACCGAGAGAAAAAACTGCAAGATAAGAAAACTACGTTTGTTCAAGCAGAAAAGCATTATCATATTGATAAAAGTTTATTTCTGAGAAGACTGAAAGGTAAAAAAAGAACCCTAACACAAGCTTTAATTAATGCCATAAAAGATGATCTCTCAAATAAATTAAAAATTTTATCAAAATGGGGACTTTCACTATTTAACAAAGAAGTGTTAAATGTTATTCAAAGCTGTGCTTGACAAAGTGATCTAAAGACTTCGTTCCGAGATTACAAATCAGGCAAAGATTAATTTGTTGTATTCCGTGGAAAAAATGGATTAATTTAAAAGTTGAACAGATGGATGCTTCGACGTTTAAGGCAATAAGTAATCCATTTATTTTAGATCTCTCCTATTAGTTATGCAATATGCTAGTATGTTCATGTCTTATGAAATGTCACCGTCTCAATTGGATTAACGTTCGGGTCTTGGAATGGGTGAAGAAGTGTATTTGATTTTTCATAAAACATCCATTTTTTGATGATTCTAGCGCAGTGCTAAGAATTGTTATCCCCTTGGAAGGTGTAATCATTTCCTAGCTCCAATTTATGAATATTTTTCTGCAATTTATTATTTTGCAATACGGGGGTACGGGAGGGGGGGGGGCAAGTAATAACCGGAATTTTTCTATAAAAACCTGTATTTTATTTTATTTTGCAAAACCTTAACACCTACAATATACTCTCCATTTAACTGTATATACTCGTCTAATCGATGATTCTATTGTTGGAAACCTTGATCCTATTCGGTTTTCTGTATGACCGCGAGCAGCTGTGTCGTTTCTTTCTTCACCTCTTCCTCGTCGTTAAAACGATGTCCTTTCATGTCCCTCTTCATTCATGGAAACAAAAAAGCTCGCCCGGAACATGAGGGTGTGGGGCAAAGGAGTTGTTTTTAGCCAAGAATTGGCAAACCGATAAGGCTGTGTGAGTAGAAGTATTGTCAATTCGCTGCACAGAGCTTCAAGTTAATCCAGACAACTTCGCAATTGCTTTAATGGTTCGTCATCGATCTTCAAGCACAATTGCACGAACTTTCTCGATATTATTATCTGTTTTGGAAATTGATGGATGTCCGGAATAAGATTTGTCATGAATTGATATTTCATCTTTTTTGAAACGAGAAAACCATTCGTACACTTGAGTTTTTCCATAGTGTCATCCTTGTAAGCTATTTGCAACATCAAAACAATTTCTGCAGCATTTTTTCCACTCAGGAAGCAAAATATCGCAGCCTCACGCTGATCGCTCTTCGGACATTGAAGAAACGATTTGCAAACGAAAATGCTTTTACAAAAAAAATGCACTGTAATAGGAGACAACCTCATTCGGCGAAAGAATCGACTGTACCGAACGCAGAACAAGTTGGTTATTTTTGGATATCGCCTCGTATGTTAGGGTATTTATCGACAAATCTTTACTGCTCATTACTTAATTCAATCCATAATATCTCGCTTTATTCTTTCACTTGATCAGCACAGCTGCAGGAATGGATCCGAAAACGAGAGAACTAAGTGTTCAGAAAAGTCACCATGTTATATGCTAATATTTATACCTATACATTCCATATATAAGCAAAAGTTGTGGGTTAATTGGCACTTTATAACTAATAAGATAATATTTTAAAGTGACAAAAATAGCAATAGCCTACTAAATAATTCATGGCCGCTGTCACTATCACTATATGTGCATATTGACATGCTAAACAGTTCCACGATATTATCAACGAAGCGTACTTGTTCCACTTTAGACTATCAATATTTACCAGTTACATTTAATATTAGTTATTTCAGTATACAAATTTTAATTTTTACATTAATAACTTTTCGTCTACACCAATTTCACTGTCTGTAATTTGTAGTGGTAGGATAGCCATGGCAAGATATATTAGTTTTGATTTATTATTTTATGAAATATTTATTGTATTTATTTATGTTGTTTGATCATATCTAAAAATAAGTTAAGTATAGACTAAACTTTTCGAGTAGAAATCACTTTATTATCATGCACTCAAAAAGTAGAAATAAACAAAAATTTTAACTAATTTGAAGGTTGCTTAAATTTTTAATTAAGTTTTAGACAAACGCCTATTTACAGTGTCGTAAGAAGCAATGATACAAATATATTTTTCTGAATTTAATATTATAATACTGAAAGGCAATCGTAGTCAAAAATGTGACTCATAAAAATCGACATGAAGTAAATAAGAATATCAAATTTAATATTCAGTTGTGACATTTTGCACTTTAATAAGTACATAAAGTACGTTTCATCAATGTAAAAGTAAGCTCTACAAAACTAAGTGTATATTTTGCAAAAGGAATACGTGTACATATGTACAACTTTATTTGCCAAAATTTGTATTTATTTTAGGTGCAAATAACAAAAGTTTCAGAATAATAGTGATTTATATTTATATATTTAAATTTTCTCCGTGTTCAATGCGTACAATTACTTTTTTGTTGTTTTTCGTTCAACTTTTGTCAGTTCTATTGTTAACCAGGTCGAATTTTTTGTATTTAAAATTATAGTTACTAACTAAATTGTGCTCAAATGAAATAACCTTTTATAGCTTTTGCAATAGTCATGTCAATATTTTTTTTTTGTTTTTAAGTTTGACACATATGTAGTTCTGTGCATAAAACCTAGAGTGAAAGTGGGTATAAATGAAATATTTTCTTAGAAATTTTCTTAAAAACTCGAAAAACTTAAGCATTAACAAGTTAGTAATGAGTAAGGCGGTTTATTCGAGGGCTACGTCTCACGACTCGGGATCTTTGTAAAGATACGTTTCAATGAGACAGTTCATTTCGGCAGTTTAGATCTCGTATATTATTCCGCGAATTTGTGTATATAAGACAAAAATTTTGTGATGAAACAATGGTCAGTACTATACATATATTTATTCTATTCGACTCGTAAGTTTACAAAAATGGTGTAGTGTGTTTGCAAAAATGTTGCACTATATTTTAAATAAAGATAAGGAACTTTTAAAACGCCATTCTTTGTATCGATGGAAATTTTTATGCAAGATATATTTTCCGATATAAATTTAAAATACAGTTACTTATTGATTGTCGTAAAAACAATTGTGAAGTAGCTCTAACGGTTCTGCTTCTTGGGAGGTTATTAAAAATAAAAGGTAGATATAAGATTTATATGTACGTATAAACTATTCAAACACAATTGATTATTTGTAAAGTATCCCGTTGATTGTCAGTCAGATTCCTGTTAGCTTGGTAAACGATATATTCTCGACCAAGTTATTGGTAAGATTAGAAAAATGATGCTGTTGTCATTTTGGATACATTTGTAAATACATATCTTTTATTCGCTATTGTTGTATTTCGATTTGATGAGTTGAAACACTTTTGTATTATTATGTTGTAATGAAAAGATTGAAATATTTGACAATTTGAAATTCCGCAACCACCGTGAATGTAAATTTTATTTCTATGTTTAGACACAGATCATTTTTAGAAATGAATTCTTCAAAAATTAAGGCCTGCTTCCAATAAATAACTTTTGTTAGCATGTTGTAAGATCAGAAAAATTTATCTTTCTGATGGTACTAGAATCCCATAAGCACTATAAAATTTCCAGTAAACCATTAGTAAGGACCGGGATCTTGGAGATAAGTGGCATATATAAACAAATGAAAATGCAATGATGATGCGCACACTATCAAAATAATACTCACGTATGAATGACACACACACATCCTCCCCCATATCTTTTTAACACGTGTTTATATTTACATTTTTTGTCCGATCAGCACTACAGTAAATCATATAAATAGTAACATTATTCGAAGGCTAATATTGAACTTCGTTTGCTACAGTTTTTAGAGTTTTTTCTTTTTTATAATAGTTCTTTTCCTGAAAATTTAATGGAGGCTTTAATCTCATTTTATTTATATTTTTAATAATTTCCTAACGGTAACTTCATCTACAGTCTCTTTTATAAATCTAAAACAGAAGGCCGAACTATTCCGTTTTCCAACCATCTACAGTGGGTTAAAGAATATGTATTCAGCTTTTTCTGGATTGTAAAATAGATTTATTAGTGGCAAAAGACGAAAAGAACTTTTTTGGCTTATAAAAATTACGAACGCTATTTACCACAGGCCAGATTTTTTCTTCGGATCCATAACAAGTACAAAGTTTAACAACTTTACTAAACTAAAACCTTCCCACTATCTTCAATAATACGAAAGATCTCCCCATGGTGAGAGCTCAGATTGAATTAGCCTGTATATACAAAATAGGACACAGGTGGTGCCTACTATTTGCATTAAATAATATTTCATAAATTTTAAATTAAAATATTTATTATAAAAACGCGCATGTATATTTACTCTACAAAACGGGACTTACAAAATAACATTCATCCACTTTTCATTTTTTTCTTCAATACATTAAACTTCACATTAAACAATTTCATTGTTTCATCTTGATAATCTTTATATTGTAGTGTATAAATCATTAGAATTCTTAATATAATAAGACTCCTGTCATTGTTTCTTATGGATTTATGCGTTTTAAAATTAACTTCCCCAGCACCGAAGAAAATCCGAACTAATTAAATTTTGAACATGCTCTCTCTACGAAATTAACTCCCCACACCCAGATTTAATTAAGATGCATAAATATCCGTTTTTTTACTGACAGACAACTTGTATTATTTATTCTTGAGTCAAAGCTTTTATAAGTTTTTTTTTTGTGGATGTTCTTTGATGTTTCGATTGTATAAATGCTTGGAAGAGTATGAATGTCACTAGTTATTGAAGCATATTTAACAAATGATTATGTAATTTAATGTGAAAGAAGTGTGAGTAAAACTATACTTTTAATTCAACACAATATTACATCGTTGTAGTGAAATTAGAATTGCAAACACTCAAATGTGCAATTAGTTGAATGTCACAGAGAAACTTCCTAAAAACCGAAATCAAAACAGTATAAATGAGTAAATATAAAGGCTCCTTGAGGATAAAAGAAAATATAAACTAATAAAAAATTAAAATTCATCCTCTTTGCGCACATCGAATCCTATTATATAGAAAACGAACTCTTTAAAATGTCAAAGGTAAACTTCTGACAAGTTGAAAATCCACACCACTCTAAAATATTCACTTGGACTTGGACTGCTTTCGAATCACGCCAGTGCCAGTGGCAGCTCAACAGGATCGACCATCGATTCTCGACATCAAAATCCCTCAACATTTATGTCATCCGCATCAATTATGCAGGTCGTCCCGACTCAACTGTAATATTGACGCTCTTGCTGGCTTTCCGCCCGTCCGTCTTCAACCCTGCGCCTCTTTAATAAATAATTTAGTCTCTTTTAATGATGAAAATATAAACTGCGACATTCCTCTTGGTCGTACTTTTCGGTCTCTTATTATTTATTAAAACAAGCGAGTTTCGAATTGCGTGCGCGGTAAAGAAATGCATAAGGAAATTATGGAAAATGTCGTGTACAGTATTTTGCTGTGATTGCAATCACAATGTTTATTATAGAAGGTGTATATCAAATTATAATGTAATTTTTACAGCCACTATTCTATTCTGATATCGTGCGGTAACTTTGAAGTTATTTTGTGAATTATAAAAAAATCATACGCGAGCAGCGACCTGACTTCAAAATGTATAATCAAAAAGGTAAAGAAAGTCTTAAAATATTAATACTTATATTCTACACACATATTTCGAAAGCTAAGCTGCCATCTTCAGTAGACAAAATTAAAGCAGTATTAAAACACACCGTAATTAAAGATATTCAGACAAAAAGTATTTTTCTACTGAAGATAACAGTTTAGCTGTTGAAATACGTACGTGGGACACAAATGTTATTATGGTATTCAATTGTACCTTACTTTTTTCAATATTTACTTGACCACACCTAGTTTGCAACATAATTTGTTTTCAAAATTTGTAATTTAAGGTAAACTTTTCATGTCTTTAATTTTGGTGGTGCATTGATATTTGTATTTAATTAAAAAAAAAGTTTTTTTAATGTTTTGATAATTAAATGTGGTCTCGTCAATATAAGACGTAACGTTTGAACTTCTGAATCGTTTTTTAAAAACTGGAAGTGCTCGATGAAGATTTACGTCGCAGCCAGATATCAGGCGTATTCTGATTTGGTGTGAACCCGGCACATACAATAATTCACAATTTGTTCGCGAAAGACCTCTTGTGACGTAATGGTATGGACCGGGATAAGTACTGTTGGATACACCGCAGTACCATTCCATAGAACATGGGGATCTCACTGTCCAGCAATATCTAGGTGAGATTCTGAGACGCTGTTCTTCCTTATGCAACAGTAATTGGAGAAAAATTACATTTATGGACGATAATGCTCGCCTCCATCGAGGAAGCATCGTGAACAACTGGGTTGATGAATTGGTTTTGTAGAGAATGGAGTGGCTAGCCAATTCTTCATGTAGTAATCCAATGAAATACGCTTAGGATGTTCTGGGAAGATGTGATAGTGAATAAGATACGTCACCACGAACGCTTTAATCAATGGAAACTACAGTTAGAGAGGAATGGATATGATTTCCCAAGAAATGCTCGACATGCTTTTCTGGTCCATGGTATTAATACGTCGTTTTCGGACATTCATGAAAACTATACATATCATTGATCTCTATTTGAAAGAATTGTTATGCTCACCCAACAAGATCACATTAATTGTTTAAACAAGTTAAAATACAATAATGTTTTGAGATATTTGTCCACAAATATACTAAAACCAAAAAATGATGTTAAATACACTTTTAGTCTTAATTTATTATTTCTATGAAAAATCCGTTGTTTTGAGGAGTGTATTTAACTTTTGCTTCATTATAAAGTAGTCTATTCACATTTCTAAGAATATAATATTTAAGCATACGTACGTATACCTTTAATGCCTTTTTAAAAAATATCACGTTGAATTTGATTACTTTATGCTTCCAAAAGTATAAACAATTTGACCGTCTGCGAGCTTGCATAAAAATACCAACTCATAAATCACCTCACCAACTGTGCGCTAGTGTTTATTTTAATATCGGACTGTTCTATTCACGGAAGACACAAAAGAAGCAATCACAAATGACGCACTGTATTTATAGATTTCCATCAAGAAGAGCTGCAAATTCACGTACGCTATAGTCATCTGTTTTTAGCGGGAAATACTTTCCGTTGTCTTATTTTCAAAACATTCCCGAGCAATGTTCGCTCTTCATTTTGAATACTTTAAATACCTGGTATATTAGTAAATTACTCTGCACTAGTTTTACACATTGTTCCTAATGGCTGCAATGAAGAATTGTTTAACACAAGTTTTAAAAATAGAATTAATTATTGGAATTCTTAATACTTTACATTCAGGTTGCACTATGTAGACATCATTTACACCAATTAAAAGAAAGAAGTTTTATACATGGATCAGCAGTTCTAATACTTTCAAACAATACTACAAATGTGATACACATTTCATTTGAATGGTATTAAACTTTTCTTCAAATGTTGTTACTTATTCTTACTAATTCAAGCTATTAATTTTTTCTCTTTCTATCTGTATCTATTTTGACAAAATGCATACGATTTTCTGATATGCTTACTAACGTTCAACAACTGTTCTCGATTTTGCCGCTCTAACACTATTGTTTCCATTTTCTTTACAGTTTTTCCTTTGTTAGCATTAATTTTTTCCATTTTCTTCGTCTGATGTTTGAATGGCTTATTCCTTCGTCGTCTCCACCCTTCGTCTACTTATTTTAATATTTATTCTGTCTATTCTTGCTATTTATACGCTAGCATCATTGTGATGGGTTGTTGCCTTATTAATTACCTATTTCTTCAATTTTAACTGTATTTAATTTTGTCTTTCTTCTACAAAATAAATTCTGAACAATTATTTATTTTTAATTGAATTCATATCTATTATTCGCACGATACGTGCCTTATAGTCTTTGGTCTTTATACAGTGCGCTAAAAAAGATTTTGCAGTTATTATTACAATTAATTGCTAAGTAATTATATAATGAAAAATGTTATAAAAAATAAAAATATCCATATCTTCAAATATCTCCTACTTTCGTCATTACTGGATCAGAAACATTGATAGACCTGACTTTTTTTACTTTAAAACTATCCCACTATTGAGAAATATAATTTTCTCATTAAATGATCGTAATATTTCAAGAGCGTGCAGTTATTGGGAAAACCAAAATATACTTAAATTCTTAATTTGGCTTGTACACCTCCGCGGTCGCTGTCCATGGTTACTTCATTTTAGCTTTCGGGTTGGAACTACATCCTCGGTACTTCTGTGGCCAACATTTTGGCATTATATATACATTGGTGAAACAAAATGATCTTTTGGTACCCGTGTTTCAGAGCGTGAGCTTTGTACTAGGCTGTTGCGCGTAACTGGTTCTGCACTTGCTGAACATAGGCTTGAAATCGAGCACCATATCCAACTCAATTCTACCAAAATCCCGTCCCGAACTAGTCATTGCTATGGTTAAAAAATCCGTTAATTTATAGAAATTTCGAAACACGCTAATAACCTAAATCGTGACTATGGTTACCCCCAACACAAATGCCTGGCAATCCAACCGTAATCGTAATGCTCTATAAGCAACATGCCTGTATAAATCCATACGCCACACCCGGAAGCCAAGATTAAATAACCATACTAAAACACTTCTATTGGCAAAGTATATCAAATTGATTCGCGGGTATAACATAGCGATTTATGGATTACTTTAATCATCCCCTTTTAAGTAATTGCTATGTGGAATTAACTCTCAAACGAAGTAGGTTCACTAAAAGAAACGAATTCCACAATTCGTACCAAAATATGAAATATATACATGTTATTTCAATAAATAAATTAAAAAGGAATGTTCTATAAATCTAATCAAAGAAAAATTACTATGCCTATGGTATTTACAATAACCGGAAAGTGTAGTCTAGTCGGAACTATTGGTTTAGAGGGTATGTTGGCCATTTATTATGCCTCCGATCTTTTCAATTTAATATATTTTTCAAAATTTGTCAGTGGCTTAATTTTTTAATGTTTGATGTGTTAGAGTTAGATATGCTTCGAAATTGATTTATGATGAACGAACCTTGTATAAAAACAACATATTTTTTGATTTCCTCAAGTTGATTTATATCTACTCAATATGTAATTTAAAAATTCGATATTTTTATAGAGACTCATAGTGTGTCCGCAAGTGTATTTAGTTTATTTCGGCGTCCTTACAATTTACATAGGTAGAAATCCAAAATAACTACCGATCCCTTAATTTCATTATTTTAACGATCTTTAGTTAAAGTTTTGCTCACCTATATTCTAGATATGTATATTTTACTACTGAAAGTAGCGGATGTCACATTTTGAGGCCGGATGATAGCCACTTCCTCTTCTCCATCCTCGCCGAGCGTTTATTCGTGGTACAAACTATTTATACTGTAACACACACAACGGCAAGCCATTTACGGTTAATTTTTCTATTAAAGTATTGAAAACCCTCGTTGTTGACAAAGCAGCCTTTTAAGTATCGGTGCATTCAACAGCTCCATTACCAACAAGTAGTTGTTCTTTTATGTTGTTCTTTGTTAACGATGAATGGAAAGAATGTATTATTTTTCAGTGGAAAAATACCTCCGGTTATACGCTCCCGTTTGTTCATTTTTTCGCTTCTTTCTCACACAACTCATAAAGCAGCGTTTTTCATTTTCCCAAGAATTAAATTCTTTCCCTTTTTAAATATAATATTTAAGGAGATGCATAGGCCTTAGGACATATTGTGATTAAACAATTTAAATTTCGATTATTTATTTGGCTTGTTTGATATTATTTTATTATGATAGGTTTTAGAATTAAATTGCTTCTTTCAGTATTTTCAAAATACATCATATATGTATGTATTGTTGAAAAGTTTGGGAATGCTATCCTAAGTTAGAATATTACAATGAAAGTGCACATGTTATTACTGTGTTCTACATCATCATCTATTATATTTTCTAAATTTGAAGATGGATTATGGCATTCGTTGAAAGTAAGTTGATGAAAACGCATGTTGATACAAAATAACCAATTTTCTTTTTTTATCGGTCTGCGTATATTAACCAGGTACCTAATCTTTACTCTAGCGAAGTATTTTTTTGTTCATGAGCAACAAATTTTTCTGCCCATAAATTTTATCCTTATTTTGGAGTAAGCAGTTCTGACGTATTTTGTATTTGTATTTTCAGTGAAGAATTTTTCATGTAACCTTTTAATTACGCATATAATAATGTGTTTTACAGTTATAGAGAGCATACAGCATCAAAAAATCGTCTCGTTGTCGCTGTAAAAATTATCAGTTTTAGTCATCCTTACATTGGCTAAAAAACTTTTATTTTTAGTTTTCCCGTTGGGAGATATTGTCCTATAATTTATAGAAATGCTTACGTAGAGAACTTCATGGATTGAATTAATAAAGCGAATTCTTTTTCTTTCATATTAGTGTGTTTAAAATAGTAGCAAAAGCCTTGTCAGAAAAGTAAATTATTGATATTCTTCAGAGGAAGAGCAAACAGGATGGTATAATCATGAGATGAGAATGTTTCAAAAGTCTCTAGTTAAGATACTCATAGATGTAGAGGAAATTGAAAAGAATCAGAAATAGGAGGACATTGGAAGTAGATGAGAAAATAATTGAAAGGAAGGTTTTGAAGAAGTAGATCAAAATGTAAATTTTACCTATCAAATGCTGAAAGGCAAAAAAATTTTGAAGATAGAAAAGTTTATTAAAAAATTAAAATGTTTGTTATCATGGTTATTTTCACATACTCATTACTAAATTACTCACCAAGAACCAAAACTCCCGATATTTTAAAGAGTATTGTTATTTTTTGAACAGTTTTTGAGTTTACATTTTTTTAAAATTTTTGGAATATATGACATTTCTTCGTAAATTGAAGAAATCGTATTCACACGCAAAAACAAAAAATTCATATATTCTGAAAGTGTATATATTATCATGCAGAAGTTCAGAGCTGACTCAAAAATCTGTACAAATTATATAATTACATTCATAAGCATGTTTAGTAAAATTTTTACTAGATTAATAGAAAACAAATTGAGGTAAAAATTAGAAAAAGCTATGGAAAAATCGTAACACGGATTTAGGAAAGAAGGATCCATGCAGGACCCTTATATCGAAACAAATAGGGGAAAAGCTACTGAGAAAAGAAAAGAAAGTTCATGTGTGTTTCATAAACCGAAAGAAGGTCTTCAACAGAATAAGTAGAAAAGTACTTCCATTAAACAAAGACGAGCCGAATTAAATATGATAAAAATTGCACAAGTACAGCAAAAATAAACTAAGAAAGCACAATCAAATCAATGGTATTTTAGACAGCAATAGGACTAAAGCAGGGATACGTCTTAAGCCCACTCTTATTCTCCATAGTGATAAATTACACAATAAAAGAATGTCAACGAAGATGCAAAAATTTGATATTAGATAAATGAAGAATGAGAAATGTGACACTACAAGAACTACTGTTTGTTAATGATATGATCTCGATAGCCGAAACCGAAGAAAAATTGGAACAAAATCTAGAAACAAACCAGAAAAATCTGAGAAATATTAATATGAAAATAAACATCGAAACAAGTAAAGCCATGATAATATTTATGAGAGAAAGAAGATATAGAATTAATGTACAAGGGCAAGTGGTAGAACAGGTCACACACTACAACTATAGATACAATCATAGAAGAAAACGGTAAAATAGACACAGAGATAAACCAGAAAATTAGAAAAGCTGTTAAATTACATAAGGGCCACGTCCTTGAGGAAAGAAAGAGATACGAAAGGAAATAAAAGTTTAAGTATAGCAGAAAGTAGTCAGACCAATTATAGAAATACGGTAGTCAATCCTCGAGTAAACCGCAAAAAATAAAAGTGAAATTGTAGCTACTGAGATGTGATTCTTAAGCAAAATAAAGAAATGAGAATGTAACGTCTGAACTAAATATAGAATTGATAGAATCAGTTAAGGACCAAAGGTAGTTGAGTTAGCTGGCTCATATACATAGGATGGAGGACGAAAGGCTAGTAGGAGGAAATTTACAGGAGCAGAATAAAATAGGGCGGTCAAAACTTTGATGGGACGATCGAGTATGGCAAGAAGCAGAAGATATAGAAATCCAGTGGAGCGAATTGAGACAATTAGTACAGGATAGAAATTTTGGAAAAAGCAGATACGTGAAATATAAGATATATAAGATAATAAATAGCTGTGAATTATAGTATAGTCCTACATCTAAGAATACATTTAATTTATTGATTGATTGTTTCTTAACATTTAGTTACTTTTTATATACCAATTGGATGCTATTTGCTACAGTTCAATCTAATTTTCCATGTAACTATGATTTTGTATATATGATCATTTCTAATAGATTGTTCAGCTTTTAATTTAATATTTTGTAAAGTCTCCGTATTTTAAGACCACGTTGTTTCCTTTTTGTGAGAACATTTTTTCTTTCAAGTCAATGTTCTGTAGAGATGTATTGCAGGGTATTTTACTTCTCTATGGAACTTGTTTCCTGTTCAATACGATGAGGTAACTACCATTCCAAGTTGTGAAAATGTGTACAAATTCAGTATCATTATTTTTCATTTTTGCATGTTTTATACATTTGCTTAATATTCGTTCATTTTACTTTAGTCTCAGTTATAAAATAAAAGCATAAGGTTGTTGGATATAACCATTTTCACAGAGCAGATTTTCATATTTTCTATACTAAAAAAAATTGTTTACAAAAGTGTAACGAAATATGTATACTCTACTGAAAAGTTATCTATTTTTAAGAGCGACTCCATCCTCTGTAAATTTAGTTAAATACTTATTATCGTATCGATAAGAGCTGCTTTCTATCTCTAACTAATAGTCAATATTAGACCGAACGAATTATACCATCTGTTTCACAGGAAGACCTAAACAAACTTTAATAGATGTCCCGGGCTCCTTTCAATGCAACATTTCGCCACTATTCACGGCATGCGATAGAAATGTCGGACGAGTAATGCATGGGGAACTGTGAAGTGCATTCATAATATCGTATTGATTGACCAAGCGCAAACAATTCTCTCCCTCACGCTTGTAACACAGACCAACAAATTCAAACTCCGCACTCTGAAACAATAGTAATGTTACCTGCAGAGTTTCGAAATTTCTGAATAATAATCGGGCCCATGTTTTTGTAATTTTAACAAATTTAGTATTTCTTGTGGCTAATAAAGAATTCCAGTTTACTCTAGAGAAATCATTAGGATTGTAACTTTGTAATACATTATCTTGCAGGAAAGTTCCATGTGCTCATGTGTCTATGTATTTTCTAAAGTAATCGAATAGTGTTGAGAGAAAGTGATAGATTTTAAAATACCTGACTTATTTACACGGACAATTAGAAAACAATTCTGTAACGTAAATAAGTATATATTAATGATACATTTAGTGGGTAAAAGCTACATGAATATTTATGTTATAGAAAGGTTGTTAGTTATTGCAATATTCACTTTGTTTGAAATTGTATTTGCTTTATTGTTATAGAGATTTTCAGAAACAAAACAAAAATTAAAGTTCATTATATACACATTCAGTGACATAATTTTGAATATACTGCGCTATTTTATACATAGTCTGTTTCAGAGAAAACCGAACTTTTTTAAAATAAAAACAAAAAACTTATTTAGGCAAAAATCATTTATTTTATTCAAAGTAGTCGCCCTCGGCTTCAATACAACGTTTTGCACGGTCAATTAACATATCGAATGAATTTTGAAGTTCATCTTTTGAGATGTCCTTCAAGATCGCTCTCGACGTCTTTTTAATGGCTTCGGCGTCGGCATAATGCTGTCCTTTCATCGGCAAATGTAGTTTGGAGAATAGATGGAAATCACAAGGGGGCAAATCCGGTGAATACGGTGAATGATTGATGGTTAAAATGCCATTTGTAGTTAGAAAATCAGTGATAAGCGTCGAGCGATGAGATGGTGCATTATCATGTAATAAACGCCAGCTACCATTTTTACGATATTGAGGGCGTATACGCCGAATACGCACAAAAAGTTGGCATAAACTTTGTGTGCACTATGCCTTTCGAATAATAAAAACAAATCAACATTTTCCTCACTTTTGACGTCCCCAAATGGCTTTCTTTCGGCCTTTCTTCGCTTGGATGCTTTCATTCAAAGCTTTCACGCTTGATCTCTGGATCATACTGAAAACACCACCGATTACAATAGAATACCTGAAGCTTTCGTCCTTTTTTGAGTCTCTAATCAAGTCTGTACAATGTTGAATTCAGTTAGCTTGTGTGGTACAAACCTTTCACAAATCTTCTCAGTCCCAAATGCTGTGTCAAAATGCGATGAATGGAATCTTTGGAAATATTTAATTCCATCCCCACGTATCGAAATGTGGATTTCGGCTCATTTCTAATAAATTCACGCACAAGTTCGATGTTACTTTCCGTAGCCATAGATTTTTTTGCACTATGATGTTTGTCGCCATTTATATCTGTACGACCGTCTTTAAATTATTTATACCACTCATACACACTCGTATGTGATAAACAAGCATCACCATATACTTGTTTCATCAAATTAAACGTTTCAGTAAATGACTACCGAGTTTAAAACGGAATTTGATATTTGCTCTTTGTTCGAAATTCACTTTTCTATCACTGCCAAATACACACTGTTATTTTATGCGCAATTTCTCTGCTTCTAATGATACAAATGTCATGGTATTTTGACATAACATTGGTGAAAGGTCTGCCTTACCGATGCATACTTTTTTTTAAGAATTACTATTTTAAAAAAGTTCAATTTTCCTGCGACAGACTGTATATATGTATTTCAGTGCATTACTGAAAACGATCGTGATCATTTGAGCTTGTTTTAACACATCGAATACTACTATAATCATTTTATATGGTTTGCCCATGGCGCCAATGGGAATTTATTATTATTCATTACATGGTTACAAGTTAAAGTGTGTAATTATGGCGCAGAAATGCATTTCTTTGTTTTCGTATGATTTTTTAGTTATTTTGCACTACTCAATCTAATATCTCGTCCTTATTTCTCACTTTTTTTTCGAGCCAGTCGTTTATCAATATTTTTGGTTATTTCACTCGCTTGTTTGATTTTGTAAATTGAAAAAAAAATCAAAAAATCTAGATATTACAAAGGTAAAAAACTGTATCAAGGAAATTATAAATTTTCCTTTATTTAGAATGCTTTAATACGTTACATTCCAATATGTACACATAAAACTTAAGCACAAATGTTATATACATATGTATGAACAAAACCATTCTGTGTTCCATACTGCATTAATTTAATTACACTATTGTAGTAATGAAGATAAAATTGACAAATATAACTGTTAAAATTTACACAAATTATGCGTTTTTAGTAGTCCTGGTTTCGGCGGTCACCGGTGGCCTCTATGGTATTCAATATGCTAAATTGATAAATTATAAGCAGCTGAAAAATTTAAACGAGAAATAGTATATAATGCAGCAAATACTACGTAATAGTGAAGGTAACATCCTAATATATAAATATAGTAGCTGCATAATAATACTTCTTCCAAGTAATGATACGGAGAAGAGGACTTTCAGTGGTTCATAGGAAATATGACTAATGGAAGTTGGCAGATCGTTCAGAAAATTTCTTAACTTTATTTAAGTAGAACTGTTGCATGTAGTTGTTCCGGTGGTGAAAGACTACATAATGGAAGTGAAACAAAATTCCAAAATTACTTCTCCTGGGATCATATAACGGTTACTAATTATAAATTCAATAACCATTAGTACAAAAACTACGGCATGCGATTATTGAGGTAGGCTTTCATTCTCGAATAACATGACGATAACGCCTATCCCAAATTAGCCAGCGAAAGTGACTGGAATTTTTGGAATTACACTGAAGCAAAAATTCAGTAATCTAGAATTATATTCTATGGTCTGACAAAAGAAAACCAATCTTTTTTAAAGCGATGTTTGGGAATGTCAGTCAAACAACTTGCAAAAGACTGTAAAAGACCGAGAGGGAGGATTAATGGCAACATCGGGGTGGGTGAACTGGTATTTATCGACAGAACAATGGATCAACACGATTATATGAGTATTTTAAAAAATACACAGCATACAAGGTTAGGCATGGTTGATTTGCAACGTTCCTTCTTTGTCCAATATACACAAAGAATAAGTAATAGCCCAGACCCAAATTCTATCGAGTATCACTAGTGGAGTTGAAGAGATCTCATAGATGTTAAAACAAAAAGAAAAAATTTTATTGATAGATGGCTTTCTATTGTAACATTGGATGTTATGTTACAATAGAAAGCCATCTATCATTTGATAAAATTCTTTTTGCCATTAAAGAGACAAAGATTGCATGACATGTTAAAACAAAAAGAATTTTATCAAATGATAGATGGCTTTCTATTGTAAGATTGGATGTTATGTTACAATAGAAAGCCATCTATCATTTGATAAAATTCTTTTTGCTTTAACATGGCATGCAATCTTTTCGGCATTAAAGAGACATGACTTACCTTTTGTGTTGCTGATTTCACAGGAAATAGATCAATGGCATAACCAAACTTAACTACTTAAAACAAAATTAATTCTAGGCCTTAAACTGCTTCTTTTCTTTTTTATTTTTCAAAGGTCGATACAAAGCTGGCGTTTTTGTATTTGTAGAAACTTTGTATTTTATGGTCATTAATATTGAAAAGAGCATAAATAACTTTTAAATCTATAGTTTCTTTATTTAATTTAAAAGATATACTGTGACACTTACTCTATGTTTTTTGTTCGCGAATGTATTGTAGAATGGTACTCTTTGTTTTTTGTTGGTTAGCATTGGTATTCGTTTCATATTATAATATTTAGCATCCAGAATATTTGTTGTACTGTCTTATTTTAGAATGCGTTTATTTTCTTATAGTGTTAATGCTGTACAATTATTAATTAATTTTTTTTATAGTACAGTGAAAAATATTGTAGCACACCTCTGGTATCACAGATACTTGTAACATCAGATATCATGTAGTTGTTCAGAATGCAGTTGTTAAATGAATATAATTTGTTTAGAACTTTAAGAATAAAATTATTTTAGGTGATGGTTCTTTTTTCCATCCAGGATATATTTTCGTTGGTTCTTGTTAACATATCTTTAACAAGTACATACGTGTATAAGTATGTGTTCGGACGTTATATTAAAAATAGTTGTTGTGGACATTAAATGTTATTTACGACTACACATTTTTGTTTAATTGTCGAACTCCTTTACGAATATGCCTCGTATAATTTTATATTCGTGAATAACATATTCGGATATATCAGATTTCGAGACACAAATTACAGTTTCTAACTGACCTAATTCGGGCATGTTCGTTATGTGTGGAATCTGTTGTAATAATTATACCTAATTAGTATAACTCTTAATCTTAACGAACCAATTTATTATCTTGTACGAAGATACTTATATAGTTGTATGAAGGCACTCAAAATATAGAATAGTTCTTTACTCCTTAGAGATTTCTTTCACCATACAATAACATATGTACAAATAATTTAGTCAACCGCAAACACAATGTACGGATACATATATCCCCGATACCTCAAATATTTTAAATAATTGTCTAAAAATGTCACTATGTTTACGCAAGTAATTTGTTGTGTCTCATATTGTAAATAAAGAAAATTATGCTTTGGAATGTCTTTTTATCGACTTTTTTTCTCTGCATTCTTGTGTCTATAGATTTTGGTCAAAGCGGCCATTATCCGTTAGGAATTTTTCTTGCGACCGACCGCAGACTTCCCTTTATAGGTGTATTTGTCCGGTTTATCAGTAACAGAATACCGAAGTTATGGTGTTGTTCCGGTCGATGTCAATTCTAATCTTGAACAATAGGTCTATAAAACCTGTAAACTATTGACGTGCTTTTATTGTTGTCGTTAGATAATAAATCGATATTATTTTGGTTAAACATTTCACGGTGTGAAAACAAATGCATTATTTGAATTCCCTCTATTATACGTATGTATATTATTTGATAATAAATTTTTATTAAACTGCTTACAAACATATGAGTTAAAGCAAGAAATTAAACACTTTTACACGGGCAAGAGGCTGCATTAAGAAATCTCATATTCCTTTCGCGTCTAATCGCCTTCTTAAATTCTAATTAAAGAAAGATTATATTTTTAAAATCCAAGTATTATTTTTTTTACGAGAGCGCTAATATTTTTTAATTGTACAGGTATACACATAGACTCTCCTAATAACATTGAATTAATTTAAAAAGCTATTAACAAAGCTCAACATATATTTCGCTGCTGGCATTTTGTAACTGTTTCTAGGCACATTTTGAGTATCGAATCCAAAACAGTTGTTAAATTTGGTCTATCAGATTTAGTTTTTGAGATACGTTACATTTGCCTCGTTAGGATAAAATCATATTATTTTTTGACTACTATTTTCTCCAACTACCGGTTAAAAAAACAAAAATACACAATAAGGTATTTATTTAACAAAATAAATAATATACTATTTCAAAATTTTCTTGTAATGGCTTCCTAGCATGGAGATTACCCAGAAACCCTTGCTGAAGACTCCAAAAGTAGTTGGTCATCACGTGACTATCATATCTTTCCTGATATCGACCTTACAGTTGTAATGTCCTAATGGAATTTTTCTCCCAGTACCACACTAAAATCACTTAAATTTACTAGGCGTCGGTTGTGGAGTAGTTAACTATTATGCTCATGTTGCAATCAAGAATAATCAATTTGGAAAGCATATTTTCCATTAATTCCATGTAACTCTTTTGCTTTATGATTTGCAAGAAAATTTTGTACTGTTTGAACAAAGAATCACCAGCCACTGGAATCAATCTTCTTCAATAAGGTGCCTTATCTGAGGACCATTATATATTCCAGTTCTCACTTTTCCCGTATTAACACCAGGAAATTTACGTGTCAAGTGGCCAAAAAAGTCCATTTCGATTTAAAGCCTTCACAAATTGCTTCATAAGCCTCAACTAGATATGCAAGCGTCAAAATATGATTTTCTCTTTCTCAACCAAAAGTTCGTTTACGTTTTATTTACCTTGAATCACATTTCTTAAAGATCAATTACTATTAACTCATTACTGAGAGCAAGGCAGTGGTAGATACAAAATGATATGGACGTTATATTAATTAGTACGTGGTGGGGATTACGTAGATATGTGAGGCAGGAATTTATGGTCACGGGTACTACCAACTAACTCAAATTGGCTAACTAGGTTTCAATCGTAGGTATGAAATTCCAAGTTTGATTTCTGAAGATATTTCATTATTTTTGCCTTTTATCAATCCTAAAATAAATTAGACTATATCTCAAAAATTAGAGCTGCTGCGAAGAAAAACAAGCATTTTTAGAATCAGCACTTCAAAATATCAAAAATCAGTACTTACTTTACTGACACCAACACAACAATTTTGTATCGTTTAAAGACATATACGGAAAAATTATCCACGATAGAATGCGAAGCGAGGATTTGCGACAAGTAAGTAATTTCTAGGAAATATTAAAATGGATTAGAGCTAGAAAAAGAATGCGAAACAGACATGTGCATCGGAAGGATAACGACAAATTATCACAGAGAGCTAAATTTAACAAATTTTGCGGGCAAAAAGCTAAAGGTAGATCTTCGATGATGGATGTCTACTTCGGAAGAGGTCTAATTGGGACAAAAACAAGCGATTGGCCTACTTGTATAACGTACAAAAAAGAGGAACCAAAATACATGCACTACTGTTATCAAAATAAGTTTAACATTCTGGAATTTACGACTTTCATGAATGGGGTAACTATTACCAAACTGTTTTCACCGCTTTATTATTATTTTTTACTTAAGAAAGAAGGAAATTGCACAACGAAGTATCGGGACCGTGTCGAAGGTAAATGTGTTAGAATTTAAAATTTGAAAAAGATATTTATAAATCATTAGCAAGATCATAAAAACTTTCGGCTACCTAGTTCTTGAACAGGACGATAGTAATTAATTTCTAAATTCGAAACCTGGTCTAGAAAGTATAAGTGTGGAGTTTAATGTTTATAAAGTAAATATTTTTTTACAGATGAGCCTCTAGAAAATGCGCTCAAATAAACTAATTAGCATTTCGTCTTGCACACTGTTTTCTTATAAAGTCTGATTTCTTATCAAATCCTCTAATAAATGCAGACATTTTTTTTAGTTCCTTCCGGATGATGATAAACATATTGCTTCAAATCGCTCAAAATAAGTTTTGCTTATTTCGACTTTGCGCTCGTGTATTTATAACTCAGTTTAGCCTTTCCCCATATTTATATTAATGTAAAATGTTGACCTTGTCCAAATCCAGCGGTGTGTTTTTGGTGTAATAAATGATTTGTAAATGTACCGATTGTTTCTTTTATAATTAATATCTTATGTGCTTGTTTCTACATTTCCTCCCGTTTGTTCTTAGTACATATTTATATATTATTACAGTCGGAAAATGTTAATATGTATATGCCCGACTTGTTATATATATGTTTGATCTTTTGCGTTTAATAAACAATGTGATAATTTTGATTGAACTTTGAAAGATATCTTGGAATCACCTTGTTGAAGAACCTTTGCCACATTTTCTGAAATTTTGCCAAAATATGTAGGACTCAGGTAGTTTTCATTTACATTTGAGTGAATATTCCTTTAGAAACTAATAGTAATTAAAAGACATTTTCTTCCAATTATACTTTTATTTTTTAAGAAAACATTAAGTTTTACGATTTTGTTGTTCTAGTGGCCGTGCAGTTGTCATAAATAAAAATAGTCTATTTGCGTCAGACTGATATAAAATTTGTCAAAGAAACTTCCAACATTAAATTAAACTGATGCCTTGTTTACTATAAACATAAATTAAGAATGGGTGATTGTATTTCGTTTATTAATATATTCAAGGTTTGTTACTGTTATTATATAATTGCACTTACGATTATGTGTAACAGTTTTTGAAAATATAAAGGAATTTAATGACTGCCATGATTTGAAAAATAGTATTTTTTTATTTAATGCTCTTTGATCTTTTTCTAAAAGTGACAAAAAAACAAAAAATACGTTAAACGATTTCAAAAGAAATTAAAAATGAATCGAATAGCAAAAGATTTTAAAATAAATATACTAAAAATAATTTACTAAATGTAATTAAACTATATTCAACATGAAACTATTAAGATAATTCAAGCAGTTAACTATTAAACTAGAGAATAAGTAGAAGGAAATCAATCAGGTGACTATACTTGTTTATATTTAAAATAAATACTGGAAAACAAGTAATTCGATAAAGAAATTTCGTATTTATGACTTGAAGCATGTTGCTGTGGTTCGCCTTGTCTTAAGCTTCTCCCAACTTTAAATTCTTTCATTAAACTTCTGTCAGGCAACCCTATATCCATCTAATACTCTATTGTACTCATTTTTCTGTTAGCTGCATAGTATGTTTTCTTAAGATCCATAAGAATCATACTTTTAGAGGTTCCATATTCAAAACATATATAAATTACGAAAATTAGTCAGAATACTCCTATTACTACATGGGATGTCTTAACTTTTGCATAGTAAGACATAGAAGGTGCCACTAATCAAGTCAGTACTAAAAAATGACCTCCATATTTAGTTAACCTAAATCCAAAGTTAGTTCAAAAATGAAATTAAACCGAGAATATTTTCGCGGAATAACTTTTTATAATTTCCGAAGACAACAAGAACGCCTCGCCGAGTTGGTTTCTGTTTTCGGCAATGAAGCACCACATCAGTCAAGAATTTCTCGTGGGTATGGAGAATTGAAACGTGGATGGATTAGTCTTAGTGATGATCCAAGAATAGCTTCACCAAAAACGGCAATCACTCAAGAAAACGTCGATGCTGTGCGCAAAATCATCAACGAAGGTCGACATGTGATATGTCGTCAGACTGAAGCATTATTGGGAATTTTAAAGACCTCAATTCAAAAAATTTTGCTTAAAGAATTGTGTGTAAAAATTAGATCGATGAATCATTCTCCATCAAGATATTACAAATTAGCACACAGCACACAAGGCAATTGAATTTTTAACGCAAAGCGTTGAATTGCCAGAATAGTTATTGCAGTACCATCCTCCGATATACAGTGCGTTTTTCCCGATAGGTGGATTGGTTGCCCTAAAGAACAACAATCACAGCGACAACGATTTTTTTAGATGACCTTCCGAACGTTAGTTTGAGCGTAGAAACATTGTAATCGGTGCAGTGGTTGGAAAGTTATTCGCACTTGAAAATGGAGAAGAATAATGAGAAATTTCGCTATATTCTGCAATATTATTATTTCCGAAAAGCAAGAGCAGACTGCGTGGTAAAAGGTTCCAGTCGTCAGAAGGAGCAGTCGATGCCTTCAAAGACGCAATTTTGACTGTACTATAATAATAATAATGCACATATTTTCCTATTTCCTAATAGTTAATGTCAATTATAAAAGGCATTGGCAGACTATTAGTAATTACATTCCTTCTCATGAAGGTACTAGATACTTGGCTTTAAATTTTCTTTAAACAGAACTCTCTCAATGGAATTAAGTTGGAAAACAGCCTGTGAAAACTACTTGAGAGAAACCATTCGCGGTTTCGACATTTCGATAATAATGGAGCATATTCGGATACCCGCCATCCATAATAAGCCAATAACTTCTCACTGAGACAGTTGAATATGGAGCGTATGTACGTTGCTGTGTCCGTTAATCGACGAAGTTGTTAGGGCACTTGGCTTTAAATTTTCTTTAAACGAGAAGGAAAACAAGAAAACCAGATACCCGTGACTGCTGGAAACCGAAGTTGTTTGGCATTTTCTGGAAACCTTCATTTCCTCCATAGATGCTTATAGATAGGTATTATAAGCAACTCAATATCTGAGATAAATCATGGTGTTTACACTACTATTGTTTGCTAAAATGACAAACGGAAAAATAGAAATCAAAGTTAGGAGAATGTGAAAATTCTAAATGAAAAAACAGCATCATCTTCTTTGACCTCGACCACTGTCAATCCATTTTGAATTTATCTTTACAAGCTAAGCGATTATTGCTGTTTTTGTGGAGATTCTCGATGGTTTTTGAAGCAAATATGTCAAGGGATCCAAGTCTTTATTGTACAATACTAGTTCAGACTGCATAGTTCCGACCTGCTTTTCCATTCAAAGTGATACATTGCTTCCACCCCTTACTTAAGCCAGAGTGTCAGATAGCTCGAGAACTTCATAAGTACGAGCTGAACATAGTACGTGGAAGAGAACACAATAGTAGGTACGCAAGGAGTCAAATGAGAACCTTGAGAACTTTATTCGTAACGTTTGCACGTTAGCATGTAAATCATATACATTCATACAAATGAACTGTTCTCACAAAACTACCAGTTTAATGCCAACAATCATAACTGGTTTCTTCCTCCTTCAACCCAACAGAACATTAGTTTTACTTGCTACTTAGATTATAGCTAAAAAATCTCCGTCAAATTTATTTATTGCTATCAAAATTGACGTGTTTTGAAGTTTTGATGCCATCGAGTCCAAGTCAACAAATAAGTCGAGAATTATAAGAACCCTTTCACAACAAAATTTCGATGGATGTGTATAAAACTAAAAAAAAATTAGCAAAAATGATGCAAATACATGTGAACATACAGACTGAATCGTATATGTATGTATTTGTATATGTATTTGACCAGCTTTTCTTCTCTTGATAATATTTGGTTGGTGGTTAATAGTATAAATATGCATCTATAAATACGGATTTAAAATAATTTAAATAAATTATTTTTGTCATAGTACTTTCACGATAGAATAATTATTTATTTATGTTCGGGTTCATTTTTTTTCCTTTAAATTGAATTATGAAGCTACACATCTATTGTACTTCATTCTTGCAAGTAAAGTAAATACATATCTCCTTTGTCTTAACTTTTATTTTTATTTATTTATTACATCACCGACGATTAAGCATCGACAGATACACGGTGCAGGGATGCTGGATGATGTGGAGAATGCATTTTCATGCATCGATGCAGTTTTGTAATTTCAAGCATCGTTACCTCCAGATTTATGATGGAAATTTCAAAGACTTGTATTGCGTTGTTCTCTACTCGGAAACCGTAATAATTGTCGTTTTTAAATTTAAACTGTGTGTATGTGTTTACGCTTAAAGCCGCTATTATTTAGCGGTCGTACGTGCTTTTTCGAAGTATCCTTGTCTCAAAAGTTAATTTCAACTAACTGTAGCAAATTACAATACACTTTTCCTTTCCACAATTCTTCTCTTTCTATGCAATAATTATTCTTATTTCAAAGGAATTTTTTGAAAAACATTTACATAATACCGATAAATTGGTCATTAGAATTTATTTGTTGCTGAATAAAGTACAACATATTCTTATAATGAATTACTTATTTCTATAAAAATTATTTTTGAAATGTTAGAGCACGAATATAAGTAATTATTAAAGAAAATTAGTTTATTTGTAGTAATTATTATTAAATTATCACACATATTATTATAAAAAAAAGTAGCAGTTTTTTACTTCTAGTAGCAAACATGCTAATCTTTATCGATGCAATTTTTTTTAAAAATTTATTAACCTTTGCCTTGCATACTTTTTCTGTTTTGTTTCGTTTAATTGATGCATGATGAATGGTTAATTTTGTAATTTTGTTTTGTAATTATTGTTCAATTAATTGGGCAATAAAGAATATTACTATTATTATAGCCACATCTACTGAATTTTAAGTTTTTTACTTTCTTTTTTACTACATTTTAAGACGGACTAAATATCCTTGAGAATGACCTTTGCCTATCTAGATTACGATTTTCAAACCCCAGTTATAAAAACAATATTTTTACTAGGTTTTTGTTTTTTCTTTTCTCCGCAAAAATTTACCCACATCTTCACCTAATATAGTCCTTGACGATGCTTGTAGTTTAATTTCTTGTTTGGGCTATTTTCATTGTTTGTGAAATTAAAAAATTCCGACGTTTCGGCAGCTACTCGACTGGTGTCTTTAGAGTAGTCCCGACGAAGACTGCGTTTTGCCAAACTCATCATTATAGCTGGTAATTCGACTGGTTTGTACGTGTCTTCCTTGCTATTCCACCCGTGATGACTATCTCGTTGCTCAGATGACCCCGTTGAAAAATCCTAGAACAAGGTACTCACAGCCTACCATCAATGTATGGAATTAATCTGTACCAATGTGAGCATTTTTGGAATTATCTGACCATAAAATATGCACAATAACTGTTAGAATGGTTCAGTGATAAATGTATCAAGTTTGTTTGCGCTTGAAATCGCGTAACATCCTAATTAAATTTATGTTGTAGATCTTAGGTTCCTATTTTTACGCAGATCTTTAAACTATCGCGTCAGACCGTTCTTTCCGATTATGCCTTAATCTTGAATCCAGTTGTTTCTTTTTAACACATATTTATATTAGTTTCTTCTTCGAAATTAAGAAACAAACTATAATATTCTAAATAATATTCACAAAAATGTGTAAATTATTCCAGAAATAGGTTTTTCGTCAAAAAAATCTATACAATTTGTGCTTGCAATAAAATAGATATTCAGATATGTGTGGCGTAGTAATTTGCTATTGAATATTAATACATATGATGTGAAATAATAAAACTCATATTACAATGCAAGGTTTATATAATCCCATCTTAATAAAACTTTTATTAGGATGACGAGCATCTTTGAAAAAATAATAGTCACAAACATTGTGATGGTTTCGACTATCCAAAATGATTATGCAGAACAGCCTCTCTCATCTACCGCGCCATAGGGCACCAAATCAAGCTTGGAAGAGCAAAACAAAAATAATACTCTTCGAAATTTCATCTGGTGGAATTATCACTAATATTTCTTACTTGCACTACCCTCGGGACGCTCTATATCTTTCGATCTGCCTTTCTCGATTTATCCATGGTGTTTTTACTGAAAAGTTTCGTTAACTTCGATCATAGTTCTTTTAAATACCATTGAAGATGACATAAGTTATTGTTAAAAAAAACAAAAATTAGTAGGCATACAAATATAAATAAATAAAAGGTAAAATATCCAAAGAATATTGTGAATACTTTACATCGAAACTTCTAGTAACCATATCGTTTTCCATTTATTCCTCTTATAATTTAGGAAACCTACCTCACACTAATCCTTGTCAGATTATTTCTGAACAATGATTTTCGGACATTATCTGGAGGTGACCGGTAAAAATAGTATTATATTCCTAACATTATTTGGCATAGATACTTACTTGCTTCTATTTGAAGATTAATTTTAGTTACAAGTAGAGTTGCTTATGAAACGTTCTTACCTGAGTGCAATACTATTTACTGGATTCCATAATTTTTATAGTAGTAGTAGCAGAAAAACACCAAAAGGTACTAGTGAAAATGCTTGCAAAAACATGTATTTGTCGTTCCTGTGTGGAAGCATGTTCATTCTGAGATTGGAGCAGAGAGCAATAATTTCTTTTGTTTATTATTTACCTTTTTACGTTTAAAGGAATTCTATTAAAGGACTTTATACAGACTATATAATCTGGAAGTGGCATGCGAAATTAAAATTGTCCGAAAAATAAAGGAGGCAACTTCTATAAAATTTAAATGCAATAGTTTAAGTGATTTGGGCATACTTCTGGAATAGAAGATAGAAAAGTAAATTATATTGGAAATTATACATGATAGGAAAGAGAGAGCCCTGAATAACCTGGGATAAGGATAGTATATTTAGTGTTGGACTAAAGTAGAGAAAGTGGTACCAAATAGAGTAGTATAGAAAAAGTTTACGCTTGTAGTTAAGATTTAAGATTGCTTGAAGTGGCCATGAAGCTTATTTCAGTGCGATCTTTTTATATTTATTGTGGTCCTTATGTCTTGGTTTCTCTGGATATACCTGCTGAAGTTGGCTTTGAATATGGTTCTTTCGACCTCTAAGTAATTTTGATGCTGTTTCATCAGCTTCATTCATCTGATCAATTTCCTCTAGGGTGTTGATCTTTACTACTTTATGTATCTTTATACATGACCTTAGTTCATCCTTGCCTTTCCAGCTTAGTTTTTTCAGAACGGTCTTTTATTTTGTATGTTTAAAACTTTTAACATGTTCTTTCATAATTTGTTTTTGTGATTTGATATTTTCCATATAGTTCTCAACAGTAATAAGGGAAATAACAATCCAATTGATTAAAGGTGTCTCAAAGAGAATTTCCGTAGGAAACTGCAGCTTAACGAATCTCGGTACACCTTAGCTTGGATTGATTAGGGTCGCTATTTCTCTTTCTAACAAAATAATTGTAAGCCTCCCTAGGAAAGCACTTGTAGCAGAAGAGGTTATGCATGGTTGATACTTTGATATCCTCCATTTATATTTCGTTTTGTTTGAAGGAAATCTACGCACAATCTAAGATAGATTCATGATGATTTTTTTTCAATTTATTACCAATACCAACATAGCCCTAAGGAAATATTTGTTGTATAAGTTTTTTTTATTAAAAAAAGCTAATGTGATTTAGTATTGAATTAATGATGCTAAGTATACGAGTTGCGTAACATGAATCTACCGCACATTTAAAAGTGTTAATATATTAAGCAATAAAATATGCGTGCCTTTTGGGACATACGCGTGTAAAAAATCGTTTCTTCGCCGTAAAACGTGAATGTTTCAATGCATATGTATACATATATAATACATATAACGCTTCTAAATAAGCGTGTGAGTTTTATATGTGTACCTATATATGCCATACGTGATTCAATGACTCAACATTTGCTAATACCAGCTGTCGTTACGTGTTTTTAATTAGCGATTTAATAATGCATGAGCTGGTGAAACCAAATCATTTTTGTGTTGCCGATATTTTGTTTTTCCACTACGATGATCGCTCGTGGCTAACGGCAAAATTATTTTTAATTGGAAAAATTAACAAAATTATTATTCGAAATTGGAACTGCTGTTGCGTGTCGTTTTTTCTTTAAATTTTCATTTATGTGTGTTCGTTACTTGAATAGGAATCTTATGTAATAAGAATTGAGTCTGAATTCTAATGAACGCTTGGATTTCCAGGACATGCTTTGCTTTGGTTTCGAACTTGATATTTCCAAGAAAATACCAAACAAGTTTACATAAGTGAACTCTTCAAAATGAATAAATATGTTGCAAAAGAACCTGTGCACGCGTCATTAAACATGACTTTTTAATGTTTCTTTTGTTAACAATATCAAGTAGTAACGTATCACACGTACTCGATAAAAGAACGAATCAATTTAACACTATTAAGTATTCGAAGTACATATTGTTTATGCATTAATGATGGTCAGAATCCAGAAAAAAGATCTTATATGAATCCTAATGATCTAATTACAGAAGAAATGTCGAGAATATGTAGTTATTGAACTGTAATAATGTATTAAATAATAGACTTAGACTTTTAAATTTGTCCATCTTGGAATTTAGAATATGATTCAAGGCTTATAAGAATAGAATTGGGTTCGTAGTTCTGGCATACCAAACAGATGCACATTTGTCAACGGTTCTTGTTTGTTCATTGTACATTGTTCATTGTACATTCACCAATCAATAACAATTACGTAAGGTCATTTATAACGATATTAGAAAGTAAGGGCCCTAGAGTAGGTCCCCGAGGGATGCCAAACGATGGAGTATATTGTCTGGACTGAAGCCCATTGTAATTGATGTAATTGGATCTGCGGCGCTCGTAAGAACAGATTAGTAAGAGTAACAACTTGACTAAATTATAAGAAAAAAGAATGATTGGTTGGATTAAATCTTTTGAAGAATCAGAATAAATTTTCACTAGTATATTGTGTTACTTCAGTCAAATTCGTAATGTGCGTCTACCGGCAATAAATCAATGTTTTTGTAGAGCAGACATAGGTTTATCTTTAAATACAATTTTCTGATTTAATAAACTTTCAAAAATCTAAAATTATAAATAATATATATTATTCATGCTACTAATTTAGTAATATATTAATTCGGTTGTTTATTTATCTTTTTCTTCCGGTAAATAATGATGTGAAGTATCAAGGCGACAACCAAACAAGTAAACATTGATGTACTCACTTCATCATCAAGCTGATATTATAACTGTTTTGCGAACATACTTGCTATTATTTTGTGTGTGCCTTTCCACTTTGGGAAAACTGGTACGATTATAAGAAAATCTGGAAATATGTCAATTGTCACAAAGCCTTTCTAAAATTGGTAGCTGGTAGACATTTTGTAGCTGCAACGACTTTTCTAGTAATCATAAACTAAGCAATTAAAAAAAACTTTACTTTCATCTATTGATCAATAAATAAAATTATATCGTAGGAGCACTATGTCTGCTTCACATCACAATAGGCAACAACAGTGCATGTAGGCCAGCGATGTAGTTGGTAAAGCCGTTTAAATGTATACATATATATATTTTTAAATATTTTTTTGTATGTATATGTACATCTTTAAATTTTAAAATTATCTTTAAATTAATAACAAAAATGTTGTAATTTTTTTAAAACAACATCACAATCTCCCGATTAACAATAATGTCAAAATATTAACAATAAAATGTTTCAATCAAAAGAATAAATATAAAGCAAGTAAATAAATACACTCGATTTAAAAATCAACAGAATACTGTATACTATTTACACGAATTACTAATTAATCTATTAAAACTTAACAGGCATAAATTGAAATGAAATATATTTTTTGATGCCTGGAATTAATTTGTAATTTAAAATTGTTTAAATTTCTAAATATATCTCTTCTTTTAAATGCATTTAAAAGGATTACATGTAATTTTATTTTTGGTTTCTCTTGTGTGCATCTGTGCGAACAGGCTCTTTACTATTGGAAAATTTACTCTTTTTCTGATAAGTCAGTACCCACTCCATGTTTTTTAATTCATGGATTATGAAGATAAACAAAACAGGAATTAAGTAAGGTTCTAGGTAAAAAGATAAATTCTCTTTTCTTGTGGTTTAACCTCACAATGTAGATAAGTCTTCGTCACAGATTAACAGTGTACGTAATATAGCACTGCTATCATTTTATAGTTTAAATAACTTATTTATATAACAATTTTTTCGAACTTGACATAGCAGTTCTCCGTTAAAATGGCTGGAACGTATCTGATAGGAATGCTATATGATAAATCAGATTTAATAGTCGCAAGAAAAGAAGATATTTTGACAGACAAAAAGCCATGTATTGAACAGTTCCACATTTTCACTATATTGGTGCGAGTTTATTGTCAGAACTCCTAACTTTAGTTTCGATAGTCCACCATTGCCAGGCAAAATAAGTAATTCTACTATGTAATAATTAAAAACACTTATATAATAATTAAATATTTACCCTATTATTTATTAGTGCACCGACACAAAGGTGCACTAATAAATTTTGACAAGTATTTGATTCATTTATTAATTATATAATTACAATTTGTTGCGTGCTTGTATTATTATTACAATAGCAAAAAATATAAATACATGTCTAATAAAAATAGCATGACTGAATTTTATTTGTTTTTTTCCCGTAAAATAAATACAACTGTTTAGTCTCGAGCCGAAAGTTTTAATTCTTTTTGTTTTGTTTTATTATAGCATAGATTTAATGTGGGTTTTAGTATAAAAATAATAATTACTATTATTGAAACTAAAATTTTTCTAAAACATTATTTTAAGAAAGTTCATCGTCATATTTATGGAGTCTTGGAGATAAATTATATCCACGTTCAATTCTTGTATTGATTAATATTTTAATCTTAATTTTTTAATTTCCTTTAGTACTTACACGGGTTAGCAAAATCGTTATATATTTTATATTCGAAGGTATTCGAAATTTACTATATTAAATTTGTCAGTATAAGTTTATTATCATAATCTTCTTTTTTTAAGTCTTAAGCTAGTCGAATTTTATAATGTTACGGGTAATTCCACCCTATTATTATGTACTTGGCATAATTACATCGATCCCACCTCATTATTTCTGTAGTGATGAAAAATTTGTCTTGTTATGTAAAATGTTAATTATAAGTTCTTTCTCACCATCATAAGTAACAAGTTCCTTTTAGTTACTGTAGAAAGGATTATCAAGAGAAAGTTCTCAAGTTTTGATCTTCCACGTGTTCAAGTATCGTTTACTGTAAATTAGTAATAGGAGATAAAGACAAATTATTTGTGAGTTCTTCATTTTCATTAATAACCGTTACCAAACATTAAATAAAGTGTGCGTATATACGACCTTACAACCCATGCGCGGTGAGACATCAGGTAGTAGGTCGCCATCAATCTACAAAGACCTGTACCAAAAATACAACAACAATCTTGAAACAAAAAACCACTATGAATAAAATAGCATCTTACTTATCTTGCCACCATTTGTCATCTATTAGCTTATTCCGACAATTCTATTTTATTTCATTTTGAACTATTACTTCCCATATAAGTGTATAAGACATTCTGGCAACCTCCTTCCGGCAATTATCTATTTTATCCATAGTTTAGATGATATTGAGTGTTAAATTACATTTTAAAATATCTACAATTATTAAAGATAATGTTCACTACTGACCATAAGTGTTTGCCTACCCAGAAGAAGTAAGTGTAATACTGCAAAAATAAAATTTTATTATATTATATAATTATACAAAATTTTAAAAATTTAAAAACTGTTATTTCAAATAATTTGAACAAATAGTCTTTTAAATTTGACCACCTTTAGGTTTTATTACTGCATGGCACAATCTCGGCATCCTATTTGGTAACTTCGCCACAGTTTCTTGTTCTATTTAGACCACGCGTCCTGTATTTAGATACAGAGTATTTTTGCGAATCTTGGAGCTGATTTTTTGCACTCGTCTGTGTAGCTTATTCCATAACAGCTCTACTAATTAGAATATTTCATAATATCAATTATCCCTTCCCGTTCTAACTCCTCTAAATACTGCCAACACAATTTGGACGTGTATTTGGTATCGTTGTATTGTTGGAGCGCCAAGTTTTCTCCAATTAGCCGTGTTTCAGAAAAAATGACATTCTGTTCCAAAATTTCGTTGCATCGTTCTTTTCTTAAAATACCGTCTATTTTACACTTACAGATGTTCAGGAAAAACAACTCCAAACAATTACCGATTATTACATGCTTGGTGGTGGATGCAATACATGGTTCGAAAGCTTGTTCTCCTCTAATATTCGGACAGACGTTCATCTTTTTGAACCAAGTATCTAGAATTTGGATTCGTCGGCTCAGAGCATTTTTCCCCATTTTTGCAGTATCCAATCCTTGTGTTGTCTTGTCCAAATTAACTCTCAAGTACCGATGCATGTTAACTGGTTTATTCCATTCAATGTTTCCTCATACTGCAATATTCGATGCAGTTTTTCGTCTATTTTTTTTGCTTAGCCAAACTATTGCTCAATTCTCTGCTGGTGTTGTTATTTTTAGTCGGCCTAGCCGCTTTTTATTCAATAAACTACCAGTTCTTTAATATTTTTTACTATTATAGTCCGTAACTCTGCAGCCTAACTTCAGTAATTTCGCGACTTGTATATTGCTTTTGTTAATATCATGATTAGACACTACAAGAACACGTGTTTCAGCCGATAGCCCCTTTCTACGCGACATTATTCAAAATATCAATTTTATTTTAAAATAATACACACACACTACACATAAACTTTTTGCACTTCAGAAGTTGAATGAAAACTAAAATTTTTATACAAATACGATACCTCTCGTTGAGTGATTTATGGTTTAATGCAATCGTATTTAATAATTTCCGAGAAGCTCTTTAGTTCATCGTCTTATCTAGGTTGCAAAATGGTCGTTGTTGATAATTTAGTTTTAAAATACTTAAATACATAGATACCGAAGAATATGCATGTATTATGTTTATGTTTTGATATAAATTTAATGTCGTATTAGTCATATTTAGGCTATAATATTGTCTATTTGGGTAACATAAAAATATACATGCGGGCAAACATTTATGAATGGTAGTGTAAATTTCGTGAATTGAAAAATTAATTTAATTATATTTTGAGAAAATAGATAAATTATTTTACATTATATGCATGTTAATACGTTTTGAATTAGGGTTTATAAATTTAAATAATCGCTTTGTATAATGTCATAAATTGATTGTCATATTTACCAGCTTGCTTATTGAAATATTATTTAAATACAAACAATGAACATGATACTTAGTATTCAATATTTGATTAGAAATTCTCTATTCCATATATGTATATGTATGCTGTACGATTAACAACATTGAAGTTTGATGATCATATCGTGGTTGCATATGAGTGTCACCCAGATTCAGAATTTATTAAATTTGTTCGACTTCTTTTTTGCTTAGTTGTTTTATCGTTGTCTTCAATTTTTTAATAACTAAAGGAATACTTGTTATAATCTCTCTTGAAGTATCATATTTAATATTTTTGTCGTTGACACTTCTGACAGAAAATGGTCTATATTTTAGTAGCTAGTACTTTTTTGAATTTTCATATTTTGGTATATATTTTGAAAAATTGACTATTTATTAAAAAACAAAAACTGGGACTTTCGTTTTAATAAAAGATATGCCGTAAATTATCCAAAGTCAAAATATCACCCTCCCTAGCATTCCTTTATACGTCTTATTTGGTAAAACGTTATTTATAACCCTGTTATATATAATGTCTCCCTCTTAAAGCATACTTATATCACTTCAATTTATTCACCCGATGCCATTCTTCAAACTATTCGTCTGATCAATACTACCGCCGTAAAGATTTGTCATCCACAAAATCGATCGCAAAAAAAATGTTTGTAGTCAGCACACCCTAACGCCTGAATTTCCGTGAATTGTTATTTATTTTCGTGGGGGCAGTGGAGAAAAGTATGGAGTGGGAGGAGAGGGATGGTGCAACGTGAAAAGAATAATTACACCCTGCGGACTTAAAATTTAACGTGAACCAGACATCCACACATAAAATCTAATACTCCGCGTTGATGTGGATTTATGTCCAAAGTTTGGGAAGTTCGTGCGACTTCGGTTTCATTATTCAAATGCACGGAAATTTGAATATATCACTGTTCTTATTATTTTTTTGGTTGGACGGGAATTTGATTGGATTAGGCGCAAAGGGAATATTTTTAAATTGTCCAAATTTTATAAATTGTTTCTGAGCCTATAAATTTTACGAAATAGTCACAAGTATTTGATTATGAAATATGTAAAAGTAATTTACAAAGCAAATTTAAATTTCATTTATAAAATTTAAAAGGAACACACGTACATACATATATGTACACAGATCTAACAAGATGAAAATATAGGGATTACTTTTCGCAGCCTAAATTAGGATATTAAAATGAATTCGTAATTAGCAAAATATAGAAAATACTCGTTTTGATATTACCCGCATTTTTGTACATAAACGAACTGATTGCTTTTACAGTATGTCTTCATACATACTTTTGAGAGTATTCAATCCTCTCCATTTTTGATGCAATATTAAATAGTATGTAGTAATTAATAATCAATACATATGTACATGATCTCGTGATTTAGATGCCATTTTCTTTAGTCATAATTTCGACTTACAACACCAGACAATCGAAATAGTGACGTTTTTAACATTATACATCTTCCGACGGGACAAATAATATTTTTTAAAATTTTTGCCAGAATTTCTTGGAAATAACATTATCATATCGGCATTTTGCTATACTGCTTTTATTAAAAAATATATCAAATGCATTTTTCAATAGCTACTCCTTCCTTATTTATTTCCTTTTTTCGAGAAATATATGTAATTTAGCCTAACTACCGAGACATTCTGAGGATTTTCATCAGGATCAGGATAAAAACATAATTATCTGGTTCAATCTATTCCCTTTATTGTTTCCAGTTGTAATCATATCCGGAACTGAAATCGTTTTTGGACATTTACTGCGAAGTCCACCTTTTGTGCTCACACGACCACATCTAAATTCGGAAACTCAGTTTGTAACCATCGAAAAGGAAGGAGCGCATTCTAATAGTGCGCATTCAACTTTGTCTTAATTTTAGTTGGTGTTAAGTCTTTCAAAGTACGTTATCAGTGCTTGAAACTTGCGCGACGTTTTTTTCCATTGTTTACAAATCAGATAAGACGTTCACTTTGGCGCATTGTTAAACACAGATCAATTGACGATTAATTTACCAATCGCAGGCCTGACTGTAAAACGTGATTTTCCAAAATTTTTCGGTAATTCTCCTTTCTCATAATACCATCAATTTTTATCAAATTTTCCATTCCGTCTAATGGAAAACAGCCCTAGACTACAACAGAACAACCCCCATGTTTCACCATTGGGTTGCAATGCAATCCGGCAACATTTTTTCTAGCGCCGATTGTCTGACGAAAATTCTTTTCTTTTGAATTTATGCATGATAATGACCCCAAAGACACGTCGTTGTTGTGTAAAAATTACCTTGAGGCGGACAAAAATGAAAATATTTTGAAAGTAATGACCTCAGAGTCCGGACCTCAACCCCATTGAATTATTATGGGATGAACTCGATAGAAGAGTTAGAACCAACATCCAAGGAAAAACTTTGGCATATCTTACAAAAAGAATAGAATAACATTACACCAGATGTAATAAGAAAATTAATAGAAAGAATACCCCGAATAACAAAAGGCGTAATCGCCACGAACGGTGGTTTCTTCGATGAAAAGAAAGTATAATTAATATAATGTATAAGTATATTAGCAATAGGCTTAATGAATTGTAATTTTAATTTTTATTATATAAAGAATCAATAAATATTAATTTTTGTTCAATTTCGTTGATATTTTTTATTTTTTCTTCTTGTTGTTGCTTGATATAGTTGCAGTCCATACTTCCGTGAGCGGTAGTGTATGTCCATTAGAGCATATTTCTAATTACACGTTTTTTTATTTACTCGAATGGCTATCAGGGTCCAAGCTCCGATAATGATCGATGACTGAATATCACAAGAAAAAAAACCATCCCTTTTTAGCGCTCGATTTTTAGGTATTGAGCAGTTCGTGTGACATGTAAATAAAACAATAGGAGAGGAATGCGCTCGCACGAGATATGCCATAAATATCATCAAAACAAACTCCGGTTCGATGACGATGGCGACGACGACGACGACGGTGTCTACTTACAATTACCACTGGCTGTTACAGTTGTCTGTGTTCATTTTGCTTATCTACAACGACGGACAATGAACACTGTAGGAAGGGGGAATTCCACAAGTTTGAAATGCCGATATCCATCTACTGGTCTGCTTTTCGATTTTCCTCCTCCCACACCGACCGACCGAAGTATTTGTTTACCGAGTGACTGAGTGACTGAGTAATCGATCATGTTCGGAGTGGAGGTCTGCTTCATTTTGCCGGATACTACGCGGTGTCCTAAAATAATACCGACAATGAGTTATAAAAGATTATTGACAGCTTGACATGGTCAATTACAAACTTGGTTTTGAAAAATATTTTGTAAGTGAAAACGTCTGCTATACTTACAAAAAGAGACATTTAAATATCTATTTGAAAAATTCATAATGCAGTTTAGTTAACTATGTTTGTGATAATGCGAATTTAACGAACAAAAATTGAAAGTTAATTTCTGTTTGTTCTATAAAATATTTGAGATGATCCCAGTGGGTGATATTGATTTTAAATTTCAATTCATATCAAGACTTTTTTGACTAAAGCCAACATTTGCTTTTAACAAATGAATTTTTTCATTACAAGTTACAAATTTTATATTATTGTATTTATTATAATAGCTTAAATTGTTTTAATATTAGGGCTGTAGAATTTTCCTATTAATTTTTATTATTTTACATTACTTTATTGCAATATTTTTTGTTTTTCTTTAACTTGTAAATAGGTTTACCTGGTAGCTATTTTATTTATTCCGTCCAGGATTCAGTTTCAATGTCTCCAATTATCCAGTTCTTTGTCGCCGCTTTTTCTCACATTTTCCGTCCATTAGTATATTTCTGACATGTCTCTAGTAGCAACTATTCTGCCATTTCTCTTCTTATAATGTAAGATTACTCCTGGTCAACACAACCATACAGAGTGCGAACAGCAGGTAAAATCAGTCGGAAAATATACGATAGTGTAGGAACTATGCTGGTCTTCTCGTGGTGAAGTATAGGTATTACATACATCTGTACGTAATATCTATAGCATCTAAATAATAATGATGTTCATTTGCGATATGTGCATCTTTACATATGTATTTCTTATTTGCAAGTATATATTTTCGCTCCAAGAGGACGTTCTACCGTACTCGTGTGCACTTTATATACAAGTCTGATTATAGTATATAAGATTTATGTAAAACCCAGTCTCATGAGACTATATTAATAAAAGTAATTTGTATCTATCACTAAGTCATACGTTTATTTAGGATTTGTTTCATCTTAATCTAGATTAGGGATCCTCCTCGCTTAATCAATTCAAAGGCTTTCTGCGTCTGGGTTTCCGGGCTGGAACCGCGTCACTTGTATATTTACCGACATTTCGTATTCATTTGTATGGGACATCTTCAGGGCTAAACTACTGCACTGAAACTCAGTTTCAGTGCAATAGTTCAGCCCTGAAGATGTCAAATGTGATACAAATGGGTACGAAACGTCGGTAAATATACAAGTGACGCGGTTCCAGCCCGGAAACCCAGAAGCAGATAGCATGGACCACGACCGCGGAAGTCTACGTACCAGTTCAAAGGCGTTAGGGCACAAACGTCAAAGTGGTGGACTGCAGAGAATTTAGCTAGATGCCTTCACCTAAGTTTTTGCTCGTGCTGTAGCTCTCGTGTACAAGGGAAACTGTTCACCATCGCATATTGTGTTTATATATTGTTAGGCGTGGGAGAAAGACGATGTTCGCGATCGAAAGTAATTATATGGCTGTACTGGTGCCAAATTTGACTGAACAGTAATGACGAGTATTACATGTCCTGTTTCAATAAAATATATATCGATGGACATACGTACGGTAAAAATAAATACTATTACTACTCTTGTAGTACAAAAGCGGATTTTATATGTAATGAAAGTCTTACTCTAGGAGCTTTTACTAAGTTCTTAGTTTCTCATATCTTCCATGTTTGATCGAGCTGTTTACATATATTTGAAAATTAAGCAAGGTGTTCAGTAACATGTAACCTTACAATAGAAGATAGAATCTATTTACCAATGTCAAGTTTCTTTTGTCTGGGGAGAGTTTTAATAAAAATGTTGTATGAAAAAAACTAAATTTTATATTGAAAGGACCGTTTCCTGTATATTCAATAATTTTGTCTTAATTTAGTGCACTTAATATTAAATACAAAGTTTATATTTGAGAGTGTGCTAATTATAACAAATGAAAACCGTTTGATATTTAAGATTCTTTTTAATACAGACTTATTTTATACACATCTTATGAGGAATATGTATTTGGATGTTCGACAAAAACCGCTACTACGTATTGTTTTGGCTCTTCCTTTTTTCATGTTTTCATAAGCCCGAATTTATTGTTTTACCAACAAGTTCCTGTTCAGAGAATATCAATTTATCCACTGGATAAGTACTAAATTTCATAGCTTAACACCAGAGATCAGCAAGGGAACAGCAGAAATGCCGACTATCATTCTCACGGGCCGGAAACATGGAGATATTGTTATTTCTGGTGGCCGTTTCCATTACATACACAGTCCCATCGTGAAACCGAACTCCGGGCAAAACTTTTGATTTATGACCTTCTGCACGGGAAGACGTCGCGATCTGCGGAAAAACACTCACATTTGTTTTCTACTTTGCTCACAATTTACTGTTGGTATTTGAAATTGTGTTCGATTTTTCTGGTAAATATTTTATCTACGATGGGCGTTCTAATGAGAGTGCTGACATTAAATTTTTCAAATTTCTATTTTGGTTCCTTGCCAAAGAGATTTCTAGGAAAAGTTATACCTTTATGGCGCTGACTAACGATAACGACATGGTAACGTGTGCGTAAAACAATTTTTTTGGCGTTGTACATTATTGCGATAAGGCCAAAATTATTATTTAATATAAAATTAGTAAAATTTTCGAAATGCTTTTTTACCATAAGAATAATTTTGCTGTAAAGTCGACATATATTTAATTTTTTTTTGGAAGGATTCTTGAAAATACAGTCTCTGGTATGTTAGTGCGTCTTGATCACTTTTAAATTTTCTTTATTTCAATTAATTTAATTCAAAAACAAACGAATAAACCGAAAGATATTTATATCTAATATTTATTTAATATATCCTATGTATAAATTTTTCTAAGAAAAAATTGGAGTTTCCGGTAATGACCTGCCAATGACTCTTTCACTAATCCTTTTATCAACTGTAGGTTTAGCATCTAACATTTGATAGTATTTGTCAAGTTAAAAAAAAATTGACAAAAAGCTCGTGCAATTCTTGAACTATAGATTGTGTTCAATGACTAATCAAATGTAGAGGCTGTAACATAAAGGGCTCACTTTGTGAGACGACGAAGTTCTGAACGATATAGTAAAGTCTGTCAGGTGAAAACTTCAAAACATTCACCGTCCGTCACAGATTCTGGGTCCCTATATTATTGCAAAGGCAAAATGGAGCAAAGACTATAGAAATATGTGTTGGAGGATACTCATATTTAGGTAGAGTTCCTTATACCTTCATGTATGATCTATCATAAGGTAAATTGGCTGTGACAAACTTTTGTAGGCCGGTGAATTTGCCAGTGTTTTCATTGCCTGGAAATTCTCCCGACTTAGACGCTCTTGACAATGTGTAACACTTATTAAAATCGGTAGTTTATTCAAGAAAAATCTCACTATTCATGAATGAAGGACACATTATCTAAGATGTGTGCAAATTGATCGTGTGGTTAAGAACTCAATAAAAGTCTTAGATTAGAAAACGCAGAGCATATTTGTTCTAGTAGTAGGCCTTTGTGGAAAAATATTGGGTCGGTGACAAAGTAATTGCTGATATCAATGATCAATGTCTTAATTAAATTTTTGAGAATATTTACCTATTTCAATACAATATTAGTTTATAGTTAGTGGTTCGATTGTTATTCAATAAAAAAATTTTGACGATAGGTTGGTGAAAACGCAAACTTAAAAAATTATAAACTGTTCGATGTCAAAATTGGTTTAGCAAATTTCGTTCTGGTGATTTTCCACTTAACACTCCAATAATCGCCGATCATCTTAAAGATTTCAAGGTTACAGTTTTATGCATAGCTAGATCATGTTGAGACCTGTAAATCTATCTCTTCTGCTATCTTCCTAGCCTATTGTGATCTGCTTACAAGTAACGTTTTATTCTATCTACATATTCCCTTTAAAATTAACGCTTGGTAGTAAATGTTATTGCACAAAATGTAAGGGGCATATCACAGATGACACGCGACTACTTACACGACGTGAAGACTGACGACTGCTGGAGTGTAGAAGGCTAACAACGCTTTAGCCATCCACTTGAAGTAAATGATGAACAAATCAATGCCATAATCGATTGACAAATTACAGTTTTTTTTGTAATAGAGTCAATTGAAAAAGATCGTGTAGTAAGCAAAAGGAACTAACATAAATAACATCTGGAGCTGATATTAACTCTTATTAAGTATATGTTATCAGATTGGTGGAATTGTAAAAAATAATAACAACATATTTAGACGTTTTTATTCAATAAATAAATCTAACAGAATAGTTGAATTTGATGGAGCCTGTGGTTGATTGACTTGATCAATAAGGTTGATATATAACCCCTTTCCACATTAACTTTGTAAATTCTGTATACGCATTTCGACAACCAAGTTGTCATCATCAGCAGATAATTTCAAAGTGTCGCACCTGGTAAAACACGGCGAAAAACAACCGCACGAAAATCAAACTCCGTACGCGATGCACACCGTTCAAAACCAAGATGTACACTAAGTAGTGTACACTAAGTAGTGTACATCTTGGTTTTGAACGGTGTGGATCGCGTACGGAGTTTGATTTTCGTGCGGTTGTTTTTCGCCGTGTTTTACCAGGTGCGACACTTTAAAATTATCTGCTGATGATGACAACTTGGTTGTCGAAATGCGTATACAGAATTTACAAAGTTAATGTGGAAAGGGGTTATATATCAACCTTATTGATCTAACAGAATAATTTAATTCAAGAAAAGAGAATCATTCCAACATGACAATACGAGGCTGTGCACTTTTTTGGTGATTCGCCAAAATTTTCCAGATTTATTATGTAGTCCTAGTCTTATGCCAATATGTTATCATTTATTTTAGTTCTATGCAAACCTTGAATAGTAAAAACTTCAATAATGATGGATCAAATCGGATTTGGTTCAGTTTTTCGCCGATAAATTCGAAACTTTATGAACGTGAAAATGCAATGCTGTCTGAGCAATAATACAACACAGAACAAATATATTTCGTTTCAAACAAAAATTATTTTTTATTTTCTTAAAAAATCGGCAATTACCCAGATGCCAAGTCAATATAGGAAATACATTTAATCACTGAAGGTTGATATATAACTCCTTGCCACATTAATTTTCGAATTCTATGTACGTATTTCGGCAACTAAGTTGTCATCATCAGCAGAAAATTAAAAAGTGTTGCACCTGGTAAACTACGGCGAAAAATACCCGCAAAACATGTGTTGGATTGTATTCATAGTGGTAACGCCGATTGCTTGCATTTGTTTAAGAATGTGTATAATTATCGCGAATTACATACGTATGAAAGTATGTATATTTTGAAGAATAGAGACCATGTGTTAAACACCGACGGGGGTCCGAACAAGTCACCTCTTCTCGGTCTGCTAAATTGACAGAAAAGGGATAGTGTAATTAATCACATGTAGGTACTTATCGGTCATGTTCGTGTTCCTTTTTTAATGTCTTTCATTTTAGTTTAAGTAAAACAATTTTTAAAAATCTTGCGAAACGAATATACAGTGTACATTTTGGTTTTTAACGGTACGAATCGCGTACGGAGTTTGTTTTCGTACAGGTATTTTTCGCCTAGTTTACCAGGCGCGACACTGTTTAATTATCTGCTGATCATGACAACTTAGTTGTCGAAATACGTATACAAAATTCGAAAATTAATGTGGCAAGGGGTTATAATCAACCTTCAGTGATTAAGTGAATCAACCACAGGCTCCATCAAAATTACCTATAGGAAATACAATTTCATTAAAATTTCATCTTAATAAAGAAGATTGCATTCAGTTAATACTTTACAATATTATTTAGTTATAAAATAAAAGCTTCATATAAGTTCAGTTACCAATAAGAAAATATCCTAAATTCAGTAAATAATAAAACGAAGATAGCTTGTTCAACGTTCAAGTTATAATGTTTTTGTTTGCCATTATACATAAGGTGCGTGTACATCAGTAACCTTGACATTTGGATACTTAAAACAGGCGTATAAACAAATATAGACGTAAGCTATATTGCAGTACCCTTAATGTAATAAAAATCAGAGATTCTTTAAGTTATCTTTACGTGGATATTTATGCACTAATTCATAGAAAAAAATTAATATTGAAAACAAATCTGGTTCTGCTTAATTTCCCTTTACATTATCTTAATATGTGTACACAAAAACGTACGAACATAACAACTTTGGTCCGGCCAGGAAAGACTACTATTTTAAAAAAGATAGGAGTCTATGTGAACGACTCCGTCTACAAGAAAGAGAGCCATATGTTATGTGCATACCAGGACGCAGTGGGTGGGAGGGTAGAATAATGTTTTCCGCTGCTATTTCGGTACGATGACGTATGCCGTATCATAACACAGTCTGTCTGATGAGTTAGCTGCCCTGGAGGAGCTGAATTAGCACAGGATTCGCAAGAAAACAGAGTCTGCTTCTCTAAAAGCGGCAGATGTAACAGAATTTTGCAGAACGTGAATATATGTTTTAATTAATATTTTTTTAGCATTTGGTACCGTGACGTGAGCTCATTTCGTGATGTAATAAATGATTGCTACGATGTAAAGTGCATGTAATAGTATACGCCTTTGTAAATAATCTGACATACTTACCTATGTACGTAATATATGTTCATCTGTGTACAGTCACAACTAAAACAAAATGATTTATGATTATACTATTGCACATTGCACGAGGGGTGCTGCTACAATTTCAAGATAGTAGAAGAATTAAGTAATGACTTTAATGCTTTTAAACATTTTCTTTTTACTATATACATATATTCATACATATATATGTATATATATATATATATATATATATATATATATATATATATGTATATTCATGCGAATAAATCAATTTTCATTAGCATTTCTCATATAGAAAATGGTACACTCAAAATTTAATTTAAATTTAATTTCTAAAGGCTTAATTTGCATCTTCGTGTATTGAGAATCGTTAATAACGCAAGTAATTTTTGATAATTGGAAATGTAAAGGAACAGTTAGGATTTAAATCATGGCTGCACAAGGATATTATGTCCACTTTCTAACTGGTCAAAAATAAGGGTGTATTGACAAGTCTGTGGAATGAAATTGCGTTTATTTCTCGGCATAATTTTCTACCACCCTAATATATATGTAGGCTGGCGATGATCCAAAGTATTTTAACGAACTTGCAAGTTCGATAATCCTTTTAGTTGATGGAGCGACTTTTGTCTTTATGAGACAATGATATTTCATCTTCTATGACAGTAGATCCATAATCGTTTTTGGGTCGGCTCCACACGTGTTTAAAATCAACTGCGCACATTCAATACGACCTTGACTTTGAAGAACGGGAAGAAGTTGTACTAACCTCACATATTCAATATTATTTTCACGTTGATATTCATATTCAAATGGTTATGCCGAATTTGGCCAAAAACACGTTTCAGAAATGTTGGACGGTGCTGATACTTTCTTCACTTTCGAACGGTATTGCTCTAATACCAACTCTTCAATAAAGGACACCTTTTGTGGCATTATTTCTCGTCAACTTTAAGAGATTCTTGTCCCAAATTGAATTCATTTGTGACAAGAATCACTTTTGCAGCAAAATAAGAAAGCAATAAATCGCTATAAATGCCTTCTGAAGGTTACATAATTTAATTGCTATTATTCCCCTCTTTTGTTAAACATTTAAAGACATGGTGTTATTCAGTTTTTATTAATTGAGACATTTTCATGCACTATGACGTTACGTGATTATTAATTGCCAACTACTGCTCCTAAAGCTTTACCATTTTACGACAACTTCGTCTATGCAATAATGATATAACACACTTTCGATATGTTTAAAAATGTCTAAGCCTGCCAGGCCGAAAACTATGGCGTTTATCTCATATGTGTGCGATGGATGCTTATATATATATATATATATATATATATATATATATACTCCTTATAAGATATAGTCATATATATATATATATATATATATATATATATATACGTACGAAGCAATATACACATTATGTAATGAGGAGGAGAAAATTCATTATCTTCGATTGAGAAAATTATTATTTTCTGCTATTCCATCGGTAATTAAATTTATAGAAATCAGTTAAAAATTTCTGCGCTGGAGAAGATAATAATTTTCATGAATTCCCATCGTAAAAGAACTTAATTATATGTTTATATATAATTATTAATATCATTTCGATTGAGAAGTTTTATATTGTTGCAGGTGCTCTCAGTTTTGAGATTACAACTTAATCAATTTGATTAAAATTATTGAACTGTTATACCTTAGTTGTCGTATTGGGGAGAAATAAAATACTTTTATCTTGAATATCAGTTTTAATTATCCAGAACCTGAACTTTTATTAAAAGAGTATCTTAATTCCGAATATTTCAGTTAGTTCACATATGCGGCATTGTATAATCTTGGTCACTTGTTGTTCACGTGTTAATAATTATTTATTGTCCAAAAGAAATTTATATGCTCATAACAGGGCACAATAAAATAAATTGAAACACTTGTAATAATATCTAATTGCTAACACCATATGAAAGAAATTCTAGTTCTAGCAAATACACCAAATTTATCCTGATATTGTTACAATATAACCGAATATTACGAGTAGAAGGCATTAGTAGTGTCTCAGTAGTTTTAGAAACACCATAAAGGCTTCAAATATTTAAGTCACATACATAAGATAATTTATTGAAATGATGGAACATTGTAAATATAGGCTACATTTATTCGTGCTACCGGAGTTGGACAGTCAATCGCTGTCTTGAAGAAATATATGGCCTATACACGCCTATAGTTCTCTAGATGGTTCTTATAGGGATGTTATATCAAACTTCTTATAAGATATAGTCCTTCAAATTTAACATATATATATTTTAAAAATCGTAGCTGGCCTTTTTCAAGATTCGTTTTGTGTACTGCACATATTGGTATCAATTTATTGATATCACTAAATTATACTGGAGTATCCTTATTATAAATTGTGGGTGACTCATTAACAAATTTAATTTAAGTATTTCAAAATGTGTTATATTTGAAAGGAACATATATTACTTTAAACTCTTTTTGCTATGTCGACAACAATATTATAGAAAAAAAGTATTCTACCAAAGAGCTTGGTGTAACAGTCGATAACGAGTTGATTTTCAACGAACATTTATTAAACATATGTCCTTAGGTTTTATCATTAGAATGACCCAAAATTTTGCAAACAACACCATTAAATCTCTACTTCGCCCACGTCCCAGTAAATTGGAATATGCGACGATAGTTTGGTATCCAATCTATGAGTTGCATATAAGCAAAACTAAACATGTTCAGAAGAAATTTTTTAAATACCTGAGTTATAAATTGAGTGGCGTTTGTCCCCAGAGACTGGATACGCATATTTAATTTTAAGACACGCTAGCAGTGCAAAAGACAAAAGAATACATTAGTAACCAATCCTTTAAATAATAAAGTCTATTCAGAATCGTTATTACCGGAATAAATTTATTATTGTCATGTACAGTTGCTAAACGCCATTCCAGTTTTATCCTTTTAATACCAAGAATTAACATCTTATACAGGGCCTTGTTGTTTCACGGATCATGAAATACCAATTCATTGTTCAGTCGTGTTTTTTTCCTTTTAATAAAACTAATATGCATCGTAGTCTATTGCCATATGGTACGTAAAATTATTTTGTCTTATTTGGACTCATAGATTACAAATTTTACTCTTTAAAATGCTACTTTTAATTGCTGTTTCAGTGTTTTTGATTATTGTTATGAGAACACTTAAATATACATCATACATAGTGGACCTGCCTACAATTATTTAGTATTTTGTACCAAATAAATGGCTTTTTATAGTATAGACATTACCATTAAATTCTTATTCAAAATCAATATTTCCATAAATTATTTCGTAAAATTCAATTTGAACTTCCACTTGGAACACTGTTTATAAAACACACTTCGTCCGGGCACGGCTTTGGCCGATTAATATTTAACTATTGAATAATTCATCGTTAATAAATTAGCACGTGTGAAAGGTACAAACAATTTTATTATACATTGCTGCCTTATTAATATTTAATATCTTCATTATTCATTGTTTTGTACCGATACGGTAATTGATTATTGATTTGGAAGTTAATGCATTTTTGAATGCATAACTAAACGAGTCGTTTTTCCTGCGACTGGGGTTGCGTATTTTATTTAATCGGCCAGTAATTGTGTGTATTTAAATGAACTTCGTGCATGTATGTATCAATGTTAAGTCTCTCGATGTCTGGTCTTGGCTTTCTGCAGTAGCGTGATTGTAATGTTTCCATGTGAATTTAGTCACGCAACGCAATTGGATGTTTTAATTCTATGTAATGTGTTCTTGCAGACATGAGAGGTGTTAAAATGTTTTCGGGGAAAAGGAGACTGTGCCATACTTTTTTTTAATTCACAGGTGTGTCGCAACACTGAATTTGACAAACCGAAATTTTGTAACTTCCTTAAGAATTGTACATCCAGCATTGTCCTAATTATCAGGTCTACCGGCAAGGTCTGTCCGTTTTTAGAATAAAACAAAATATTACATTTCTCGTACCTTGAATAAACTTTATCGTCAGTATTTATTACTTCTTGCCAGTGTGATGGCAATTTGAATATCCCATTTTAAAAAAATGCCTTATCTCTAGCGAAAAATTGAAGTAGTGCTTGTCCGATATCTTCTTCGTTTTTTTTGTAGGGCAAAAATTCAAAATATTAAAATATTTCCTTATATTTCGAGAACGCCTTCTTATTAGGTAATTTTGTTTGAAAAAGCAAGCGTTAGTTTCTAGCAGCATTTGAATATAATAATCTTTAAACAGTCGAATATTCTTTCTTGAGATGCGGCGAGGAATGTTCACATATGAAGATTAAGTGCATTTGGTTCGAATCACGACTAAATTTAGTAGGTTTGCTGTTTTGTAGAAATTTATCCTCCATCTACATATTTGTGTGCGTCTGAAAACCCCATATTTTGCTATTTTAATTAAAAATGATATTTGTATATATTTGGTGCGTCTGAAAACCCCATATTTTGCTATTTTAATTAAAAATGATATTTGTATATATTCTTTTTTTTTTGTCTAATATAGTAATAGTCAAATTTATCTAAAATATACTAAAAATAATCTCCATATTATTAGTATTACCGATGTTATGAACATTTTTAGTAGTAGGCTATGAATCCAAGCAAAAACAAAAAAAAGAAAAATGCTTACGTCAGCTGACTGGCTATTGTTTTAACAGTTTCTAGAAGTTTCTAGTTTGATTGAAATTAAAGCATGTTCTTCAATAAGCGATATGAAAATTCGTCGGGTGCTGCCTTTAGGGCTAAAATTCTTCATACAACCACAGTCATTAAAATTTTGCGGTTATTTTGTGCGCCAATAGTCGTTCATTAACTTACTTAGTTATTGGTTTTGTGAGTTTATATACGTCCATTAAAAGACGAAAGAAGATTTGCACGACCTGTAGTATCTGTTTATGCTGGGAATCTTACTGAGAAAAGCTAACAGTCTAGTGGTTACGATACCAGTTCGACATACTTAAAGGTTGTGAATTCAAGTCTCATTTGAAGACAGACGTTTCTTCAAAAATTTCCTTATTTGTATATAATGTGGAAATACCAGAAAAAATAAGAATTTTCGACAACAGATTAATTACATGTCTAGTTGACCTTATCATATAATATAACCAAAGTTGTCAAAATTTTACGAGAATTTTTGGTGCTACTTAGAGCTTATACTTATTATTTAACTATTGGTTTTGTGAATTTATATGCGGAAGGTGTACATTAAGATGAACCAAGGTCTGCACGATCTGTAGTAGCTATTTATGCTTGAAACCTTAATGACAGAAAAGTTAATTAAAGAAAATTGTAGTATCATCCACAGAGGGATTCAAGATGGCATTGTATCATCTGTAGTAGATGTCATTTTTCGCAAACACATAAGTGTGTAAGTTAATCGTAGAAAAGAACAAGAACAAGTAAACTGGAGTCTAACTAGTCCACTATAGAATCCAGATCTTACGCGAGCCGTTGCTTGAAAGTTTTATTGGTAGTAACAAATGTCCTGATACTGGTGCATCGGTAGCCGTATTTCAGCAGCATTTTGATGACTTGTCTGTTTCAAGAAGTGGTTTTACAAAATGGATAAATATATTTTAGTAAAATTAGGTTATTTAAAAACCAATAGAATCATTTTTTTAAAATTCTTTGGCAGCTATTAAATTTTTTCAGCTTTCGTACTAATATTGTGTATGAAGAACTAGAAATTTCAGAAACCATGAATGGAAAGTAGCGCCTAGCTCCGTCATTGCACTAGTTGATTAAGTTTCTGTGCTTGCAACATCAGAAATTCGCCTTCTAAATACAGTAATTATAGTTTCATGTATTACGTCATACTTCTTTTTTGAAGTTATGTTTAGTACGTTTGCTAAAACATCTAGTCAATACAATAGAATTCTCCATGTAAAATATTAAAAGAAGGAAATTCTTGAGCCTCAGCAGTTATTATTTAAATAAAGATACCGCTGTCGAGGTAGAGTGTAATAATATTACAAAGTTTATATTAAGTTTTGTTTGCTGTACATTTTCAAACGTATCTCATGGCTAACAATACAGCATGTGTAATATACCTAAAACAATTTTTCCTGCTATGTACATAACGATTTCATTTAAATTTTAAAATTATCTTTCACTCGGAAAAGAAGTTACCTAACTCACTTTCAACTTTCTATCCAATTTATTCGATAGCTGAATATGGATACATAATTCGATTTATTCGTGTCATTTATTTGAATAATGCCCTACAAACAAGAGACCGCGGAAGATGGAACCGATGTCTGTCACCGTTGGAGGATGAATGAGAGGAAAGCCTGCGTCCTGTCACCGGTAATGGATTGATGCGCGAGGAGTTATCCGTGTGCGTGTGTGCGTGTATGTGCGCGTACAATATTTGAAAATTTAATGAGAGCGTTTATTAAGCGATTGAATAGTTAAATTGTAGATAGTTTTATATCGAAAATGTGACAGTCGTTTGGAACTAACACGCACTTAGTTCAATTTGAAAAAAATCAATATATTAAATTTTGGAAGATAAAAAGATGGTATTCGCAAATATGATTAATTTTAATGCATTAATGAAAGCCGATTATATAATGTTATTAGTATTTCTATAATATTATTAATAATTTAAAAGTATAATTTAGTTTTGATTTTCTTATTGTGTGACATTAATCAGCTCTATTAATATATTTATATTATAGTTAATTCTCCCTGGCTATGTACATTTTGTTATTCGTGGATCAGAATTAAAAAAGAGGATTCAGTTCAAGAATTTAGCTGTTACCTTTGACTCTAAGCTGACATTTGTACTACATTGCTTCCGCCTGCAAAATCCTTAGGATTAGTTTACGCGTCAAAAATTTTTAATAACATTCGTTTAATAAAGACACCATATAATTATATGGCAAGAAACAAATCCTCTTATAAAAGTATATATTCATATTAAACCAAGTCTTTTACAAATGTTTACTACGTTGAAAATAATAAATGATTAAAGTTTCATTGAAAAATTCGTACCTATTATAGAGAAAATTTAATAATGAGTTGCTGCTCGTTCCAAACAATTTGTAGAGCATAATTGTAGCTGTTGTAAATTTATTGGAGTATTAAGAAGCATGCCAACCCGTACACATATCATATTCTAGACATGTTAATAGACGATAGGTCTGATGGCCGCGCTGGCCAATTGAGGATATTGATGTTGGTCTTTTATAGAAATCGTAATGTAGTAGCTGCAATAATAGGACGGCCAGTGTCTTGCTGGAACATAGCATTATTTAGCCCTTATGTAATGGCGAATGATTCTAGAGCTTTGTAAATATATGTTAGAGATGTTAAACAACCTTAAAGGAATACTAAAGACGTCTTATTTCTAATTTGAACTTGTGCTATCAATCCTCTTTGGAGATAGAGGTACTCTCACGTTCTACGAAAAAACTCAGTCTGCTTTTCTTGTTTTTCACATTCGACTCGCCTACGATCATCATGAACCTACAAATAAAAACGAGATTTGCGTAAAAACAGGATATTGTTCCACTCTTCACCTCAATCTACCCATGCATTAAACTATTCTAATTTTAAGGGCACGATGCCGTATTAGCAGTATTAGCTATCGACGATAGGAAATTAATCTAGGCGAGCGAATACTGTGATATCTGGAGAGCATTTTTATGCTGTAGTCATCCCTACCAAAAAAATTTTTCTCATAGACTTTGATGTACTACACTTTAAGAGCAAATAATCTTAATCTCTTATCTACACTTACGATGGTTCTTTTAAGTCATTCAGAGCCTCTACTACTATGTTGACTACCTTCTTGTGGCCAATTTCTCCAACTATAAATAATTCTAGCGATATTTTTTTGCAACCGTCTAGCGATTTCAGAACATGCAATACGCGCCTCATGTAGTATACGACACCTTCCAAAATCGCTTAGTTGGCAATAATTTGGTTGTCTGTAAAGTTTTAGCGTTTTGATTCACTAATTATACAACTATAGACTATTACAATCGAATGACCAAACTAAATTGAAGCAAAAGAAAAGAAGAAAACCGAATTTTTTATTAGAGCTCGGTAAAAAAATTGTACAAAGATTTATTATTTTCCTGCGACTTTATTTAATCGTATATTATTCTTAGCACAATAAATATTATTTTATATTGGGTGATTCGTTTTTTATCAGAGTCCAAATGTGAATATGCTGGATCATCAGTACCATCACTTAACAAAAGAAAAGTTTGTGGACGACTTTTATCTATTGCACAGCTAAGTGAACTTTGATCTTTACTGTAGAGGACTACATCTCACAAAACTATCATCGGCGTATTTCAAGCACTATTGACATTATCTGGACTACCATTCTTCAGCACCAATTTCAATTATGTATTTCATTGCTGATAGTTTAACTCATGATGATTTATGTTATTGAGTATTACTTATTGTCTACTTTGTTATATTATTTTTAATATTAATGTGAGAGTACTCTCTTCTTTCTATAATTATAAATATTCATAGTTTGGCTGTATGATTGCTCTGATGTTGAAAAACGAAGTTTTGTCCACTTGTTTTCAATCATGATGGTGTCGCGTTACTTAGTAGAATTTCTTTACAATTTACCTTTTCGTAATGTTCTCAAAATTATGATAACGTTTGTAGGTGAAACATTCCCAAATTATCACCGAACCTCCATCATGCTTCATGCAAATCACAAATTGATAAGGCAAATGTTTTCCTACAGATTCTTAAACAAAGTTTCGTTTTTGAAATACAAGTATTTCAAATTTGGAGTCGTTGATCCAATATATTTTACTGCTTCGTTCTATGCTATAGTTTTCGCCATACTTGTCTCTACTATGTTTTTCAAATTTGTTTACGAAAAATAGATTTCCGATAGCAATTCTACTATGTAGCTTTGCTTCTATCAACCTCAATATTTACGGTAGAAACATGGATTCTTGCAAAGTACTTACTTCGTCGGCAAATTTTCTGCTTGTATGTCTTTTAATTTGTTTGTCCTAAAGTTCATTTGCGTTTCGCGTCATTATTTTCAGTCGCCTAACAATTTTTTGTTTCTAAACGATGACTTGTTTTTAAATTTTGTCACTTTATAATCTATTATTGGTATGCATAATTATAATTTTTTCCTAATTTGTTCTTTATTACTAATGATAAACAACTGGAACTAAAAGTTTAAGAACGCTCTAAATAAACATCTGTATGTTCTGCTTTATCTATACCGAGGATAGTTTCTTATTTACATTTCAAGCATTTTGTTGTTATACAAGTAAACTTTATTTCAAATAATTGACTGATTATTAAAATATAAGCACATAGGGTGTGTAAAATGAATGACTAAAAGATTTTTTGCCTACACATCAACAAAGTAGAATTGTTATTTTGATAATTCTGGAGTTTTGGAAAAACTATTTCGAGAATCCTCAATAAAGACAGACTACGACATATTCCAAAAATATCACTATAATAATCGAATTCCTTTTGGAAAGATTATCTTTAAGCGATATTCGAAGTCAGTTTTTTCCGTTACTCACTTATGTATATGTAATATTAATTACATTAATACCGAGAGTTTAAAACATTAGAAATTATACAATCCTTAGTGGTGGGTGTCCGTCTTGATAATAAAAAGTTGCAAGTTCGAAGCTTGTTCGAAGTTAACTGGGGTAAAACGTTTTGAAAAAATATTCCAAAACACAGTCCTTATTACGCGTACATTCATCGTTTAATGAAACTATGTCTGCATGTAATATTTCTTCTTAATATTTATACATACACATGTGATTCGAAGAACCACCTTACACGGTAGTTAATCAGATTTCATACTCCCGTTGAATAGTAGTTTATCAACATTTTTCATCATAATATGTAATTCCAAATTAATATCTCAATTTATGGATACTTTTAAGGAGTTATTAAATGTGTTTTATACTAGAATTTATTTCAAATGTTTTTCTAAAGCTGTAATATAAGTTTACATGTTTTAGTGTTTATGTCTTATGTTTTCAATTATATTATTTGTTATTTATACTTATAGTATGACTGTGTTATTTTATATAAATTTAAATAAATAAGTCACAACGAAGCATACGTACATTTTAGTTGTGTATTTGCCATTTGTCAAATCTTTTTGCCTCAGGCAAGTTCAAAAAAGTTTTATCTCTTGAGTGAGTTGTGTATATTTCTAAATAAAGAAAAATATTCGATTTTTTGAACAAGTTAGTTAATTGTTTGTAACCTATTTTGCCTGAGAAATTCTTAATTTTTTTCTAAAAACGAGAATATATTTTATGATGTTGATTAATTGCTGTTATTTTTATTAGATATATTTCTATAAAGTTTTCAATAAGTTTTTGGAATATTATGTTTCGTTCTTTTTAAGATTCCAGTTATTGAACGGGTGCGTATGTGTGTGCGTTAGGTTGGTGGGATGCGACAAAGTTTCAAGCATTAGAACCGACGCCTGCTTTTCTTTTCATAGGTGTCGTACGGATGATGAATTGTTTAATAAAACGATGCGGGCAGATTAAAGTTTTCTCTCGCTTCTTTTCTTCCTTTCGTCGATCATCTCTCCACCCGCTCGCCTATCAATTCGTTCGTCCATTCGCCTGGCCCGCATTCACCCGTCAACTATATCGTGTTATTGGTTAATGGGACATTATTAATTTTATTGTTATTTTATCGAATTTGACGTTCCGTATTGGTCGGGAGCTTAATTTGATTTCGTCAATTAATTTAACGTGCACTAAATTCAGTTCTCTATTCTTTATAGAAGCCTAGAGAACTTTTCGATTCGCTCTTTGTAACCAACTGCGCAACATGCTATTATTGTGCCCTAAATTTAATTTTCAAAATCGATTAAATTTGCTTATAGTAGCCACTTTATAAACCACTTGAAATTGAAATGAATTCTTGGTGCGAATTTAATATATTTCAAAAAATATAAATTCAGACCACTTACAAAAAGCATTTCCTATCAGAAATATGGAATTTGTTTAAATGTTTTATCTCTTACGACCTATAGACATACGGATTATATATTTTTACCACTGAAGCTGGACAATCAGGTAAATGATATAAGAGACAATATGGAATCTTTCATCAAGGTTATATACATATATATGTAAATATGCATGTTTCAGTTTAATGAGACTATTTATTTTAATACTTTTAAGTCAAAATTGAGGCAGTACTAAATATAAATTTGCTTTTCTTACAAATTTTTGTTTTAATTCAAGAAATCGTCAAAGCTAATCATTTCAATTCTCACCTATTTAGAGGTGAGCGAATATATTCATCCTAATGATTATTCACAGTGAATTCTGAATCACCGTTTTCACCGTTTCGTACATCGTGATAATCACAGTGATTACAATTTTATATATTTATATTTTCTATATTACTCGGCAGTCGTAACAAGTCGCATTTCACCATTTACTATTTAGAATCGCACACTTGCGTGCATATTAAATTATACAAACACAAACAATACTTGTTTAATCTATTTAAGAAAATAAACAAATGTAGGTTTCAAGACGATATCGAATTTTAATGTTCCTTTGACCACATTAGATAAATATAGGCACATATATGTATAGCATATTCATATTTAAACCGATGGCCGTCAGCCCTATAAAAATATAGTATATTTTTATACATCTAATGGTTAATACGGAAGTCATTTATATAATACATATATATTTATATATGTATACACTACTACCACAATCACTCCCTTATTTTTCACTGTGATTATAAAATCACTGTTGGCTTTTTCACTGTGAATATAAGATCATCGTTAAGACCATCTCTAAACCTATTAATTATATTTTTTTTTGACGTGTATAATGCTAAGCAAGGTAATGAAAAATATATCGCTTATTCGTCTATATTTTAGATATGTGACAATTTCTTTACTAATAACACAGGCCAACCAATAAATATTTTTTAAAAACTTTTTTCAAAGTTCAACCTGTTTCTTATGTATTTTGATGTGCTGAATCCAAATTTTCAATCAGTTTTTTTCAACCACGTACCAATTTTTCGCAATCTTTATCTTTTGTTGCGTATGATAGGATTAAAATATATAGTTAAGATTTAAAGGTACGTAATTCATTATCAAGAGTATAATTGAAAAATTTAACATTTTGTTATTACAGTGGTAGTGTAAGTTTGAATATGAACAGTTTTTTACTTGTTAATCTAAAATTTTGTATTTTCTCAACCTCTTCACGGTAAAAGTTCGAGTGTAGCTTTTCCTTTTATATGATCCTTCTCGAATTGTTCGTAGAAAGGTCTACAGTAATCTCCCATCATGTTGACATTCCAACGACCCTGATACCGTTTCTCTATCTCTTTTATATCTGGGTGGAAACGTTCCCTTTATTCATCACTTAGAGCTCCAAGATTGTCAGGGAAAAAATTTAAATGTGAGTGTAAAAAATGCATCTTCACACTCATGTTACATCCAGGTTCTTGAAATATTTTCAACATGTTTTGAACTATATTTTCGTAATTAGGGTCTTTCTGATTGCCTAAAAACTTCAAAACAACTTATTTAAATGTACTCCATGCTTCTTTTTCTTTCAAGTTCATCGCATTTTCAAAAATAGGGTCTTACATAAGTTTTCGAATGTCAGGGCCAACAAATATGCCTTCTTTTAACTTTGCCTCTGACAAACCAGAAAATTTCTGACACAAATATTGAAAGCAAGGTTCTAATTGATGACGACTATTGCAATGATTAGGATCTCAAATTGCCCTATTAAGCAGAATGACTTATGAATCCCAGATTAGAAAGTATATGCCTTCGTGATTTTCCTTGTATTGGTCACGCAGGTACCTAAAAGTGCACTTTGAGCATTTACTACTAATTAGGTGTAGAGACCAAGGTATTATTATACGCTTACAATGCATAAATAACTTAAGTAAACATGTGAGGAAACTTTACGTCCTGTGGTATTTTAAAGTTCATTTTCGGATTCAGCAAGTCAAAAAAAAAAATAGAGGGTAGCAAAAAAGTTTTTCATGGTTGGCCTTTGTAATTGTAAACAAATTGTCACACAACCAAATATCTACATAACAGTGACAAACATAATTGGACATTATGTTAAAACTATATAAGACGAGGAACAGTAATATACAGTTGAAAACTGCATCGGAATATCTTCAAAATTCTGAAGGGGCATAATTGTCAGATGATTAATGTTGAAGACAAGAATCATTACTGTCTAATAAAAAAAAATGTGTATTTATCGGGCTTACGATAGCAACAATATACCGGTGATAGAGACATCAAGACTTCGAAATGTTAAACCCAACCGATTAATAAAGGAACTTACAACATATGGATTTCCAACAGACATCACACAAACTTTGTTGCAATATGGGCGACATAGTATCATAAGTCATTTACAAATGCATTCACATTGTGAAACAAAATATACTAAACAAGGAATTTGTCTGTGTTAATATCAATACAACTTTCATTGTTACCTCTACATTAGTATCTGATTGTATGTTGACTCAAACCCGTAACTGATCTTAGTATTTCTACTTCTTACAGTTCATATTTTCTTGAAGAAGCACACTGTGCGAAATATATTTTATGTGTTCTTATAAACAAAATTAATACCTATGATTTATTATGTACATATAATAAATCACTTAAAACTAAAATTTTTTAAAATTATGTCGACTATTGATTTAGATTAATATTATTTTATATACATTAGGTTATAACATTATTAATAGTTAATATTGTTAGTTTTTAAAGTAACATTTAATTTATGAAGTTTGAAATTTTTAATACTAATCAGTAAGATTGAGAAAACATAAAAAAAAGGATTAAAACAAATCTGTGAAAATTATTACAGGAAAATATAGTTTATTATTGGACACTTTAAGGTAACTGTTATTGCTGATATTTAAAATTTTAACGGTTTAATTTCTGGTCGCTTTATCTATAATATTATAAAACGCAATCCTGACTAATAACGGAAAGAGGTTTTTTCGTTGCCTATGCTGCAAAACCGCAAGTCTTATCAATTATGTGATAAGGTGCTATATTTTATAGATACGTTTTTATGTTTCTTCTAGAATTAATTATATTTGTCTTTCAGAGGAGATATTTAAATAATATTAATATCGTAGAGTAATATGACTAGTTATCCGTAGTATTTCTCTTCACATCTATGTAAATATGTTTTCATTCCTTACTCGCGATAATCTGCATACACCAGTATAAATATTAATTTGCACTATCAAAAAATATTTTTAAGAGAATACAAATAATTATGTATTCTTATATTAAATAATAACAATAGGTTGGTCGAAGTCCTGACGTATTTTTTTCTATTCTTCGTTCATAAAAGGACCTGCTTTCATCGACGAGAAACTGTACAAAGTGCTGATTCATAACCTCATCTGTCACGTTACATTGCGCAAGGTATTTTGATGATGAAACAAGTGAAAGTTTGAAAGCGCTAAATCTGGCGAGTATGATAGGTGTAGTAGCACATCCCATCCAAGATCCAATAGTTTTTGACGGACGATCTAACTTGTGTGTGGTTTCGTGTTGTCGTGATCAACGACCTCCGAACCTTTCTACATAATGGAATTGTTTAAACTGTTATTTTTTTATATTAAACTGCATTTACTGTAATTCTTTGTGGCCATTACATCATCTAGTATTGCCAAGCTTGGGTCTTTGAAAACGGTTGCCCCATTTTTAGCATGATTTTGCAATGACTGTCGTATAGTGCCTTCCTGGACAATATCTTTTTTGTTATGTTATCTGAATCTTATTTTCTAGGTTTACTTATTTTAGATTTAATAGTGTATATTTGCTCTCGGGTAATACAATTTCTTTGTGTTAGGTAGTGTTTTTGTTTTGACAGTATTTTCTTAGATCTAGTATTTGTGTATTGAATAATGTTTATATATCTATCACACGTCGGCCTCCTGCTTTTCTGACTGTAGTAATACATTCCATGTAAAAGTTTGCATGTTGCATACGATATTTTGTTAATTTTGTTCTACTAAGACGATTTTCGTCTAATACTCTGTTGAACCACTTAATTACTCCGAAAAAGTACGTAGAACTAGTATTGCGTATGTATTAACTGCTTTAAATATAATTTTGGAGTTCAGTTTTGACTTCAATGTACATGTTGGGGTTTATATTTTCTTTTAATTTGTTGTTTTGCATATTAATGATTTATTTTTGTATTTTTTTCAAGTTTTGTTGTCAAGTTATTATTATTAATTTTTAACATCTGTGGCTTTCTCTAGTATTCATTTACATATGTACATATGTATATATGCAATCTTGTTAAATAATTAATGTTATGATTGTGTTATCAAAACATTTTTCAACAATGACATATTATATACAAGGAATGTATGGGATATACATGAAGGAAGTTGTTTGTAGTTAGATAAATTATTTTGATAGTCGATGGTATGTGAAATATCTTTTTTAAAGAATGACTAAACACGCAGAGAGATTTAATTGAAAATGAACTAGAATATTAAACTTCGTTCTAGTTATAATTTTAATCTTCATATTATGTAAATATAAATATTAGGATTCAGTAGATTTTCTACTGAAATTGATTTCATTTCTCAGAAACGCTTGAATTAATTATTATATGCTTTCACTACATAAAATTTATTACCAGTACGCCAACATAAAAATAAATAAAGAATTACAAGCGATATTTATTTATTAAATGAATGTAATATATTTTTATTCTATACAAATAATTCAAATTTTGCAATTATCGTATCGTCACAGTGTAGATTTATAAATAGTATTAAATTAATATTCCAATGATTTTGAATACAGAATCTTTATAGACGCCCCTGGCGTTATTCAAATATATAATTATGGGAAAGTTGTACAATACTAATATGGATTTTTGTAAATTTCCAATCTTGGAGCCCACCATATGTAATATTTTTATTACTGTAAACTTTCACTTTTTAATTATTCGTTGAAATATCTTAAGTAGTAACATATTTAACTAATATGTATCTTAATTCTGAAATACGAATTTTTATTTATGTGACGTGTGAAAACATTATTTGATGAGGACAGATCAGTAATTAGTAAGCCGGAGAAATTTAGATACCATGTATGGTCAGCGAGTAAAGCTGGTACGGATGCCTATATATATATATATATATATATATATACATACAGTCATGTGCACGAAAATAGCAGTGGTCTTAAATTTGCTGAAATATCAATTTATACGCTAAATAAAAGAAACTCAGGTTTATTGACCTCTTTATTCCAACATGTTACATAACTATAGCAATAAATAAACAGGTTTATTGATACCAAAAAGAAAATAAAACTGTTTATATTCTAGGACAAACAAAATAATTGTGTACTAAAATAGCAGTCATGCCAAAATACCAACCGAATGTCATTCTTTTACTTAGTCATTTAGATTAAAACACTTAATATTTTGTTGCTTGATCTTTATTGTTTATCACCTCTTGACACCTGTGGGGCAACGAGTTCATACATGTCTCTGCTGAAACTGATTGCCATTTGGCTTGACATATTCTCCACAATCGTAACATTTTGGGTTAGCCGAACAACTACCCAAAATTTTCATGGGATTTAA